>JAHTLZ010001839.1:0-10616 GCA_023846285.1 Phrynocephalus versicolor
TCAAGAGGGACGAAGAGGTGGTGTTTGCAGATGGTTAAATATTACACCTCTACCATGCAACTACAGCTAAATCTCAATTTCCTTGCTCTACCTTAAAACAATGGGTTTCTGTTTTTTACCTGTAATTAACCCCCCCCCCCTTTAATTTCCACGTGTACCTCTGTAATTTTTTTATATGGCCAACCTTTTAATATCAGCACAATAAACACCAAATCAGAATAACTTTTGAATAACAGCCTTTTATTTAGGAACAGAATTACATCAGGGATTGCACTGTGGCATGCAAGTCTGAACAGAATTAAACAGGTTACATCGGTGGTTTGATTTTCTAAGCTTCTTGACAAAGCTGACTACCATAGTATCGTTGACCATGGAATCGGCTGTGTATAATTTTAATATTTGAGCAAAAGACATTCCTTTTGTTCTGTTCTGTAAATAGAAGACACAATGGTGGCCACAAGTTATAGCTGAGGGATGCTGCAGCTGCCTCCTTTGGTATGTTATTTCCTTGGTTTGCTTCATTAAAAATTCATAGATGCCTTCAGGAAATAGCGGATTATTTGGGGGTACTCCATATGAATCAAAAAACTCCGCAGGGCCATACACAGGCAGATAGATAGCCAGCCAGTGTTCCCCAGGCAGTGTGTGAGGGTGAGTATTGACCACGATCCCAGCCGGCCTCTTGGTAATAATTGTCCGTGGTAGCAAATCACTGGGGTAAACACCTGCAAAGTTTTTGTTTTTATGTAATACATTCAAGAGCTGGACTGTGTTCATCTTCACATGTAATCAAAGAGGACGTTTCTGGTGTGATTAATTTCAATCACGTTGTCAAATACCCCATATAAAATCATATTAATAGTGGTGGGAAGGGGGGCAGCAAAACGAATCTCGGCTCTGAGGTTCCCTGTTCTGATCAGAGAATAGTGTACAGAGCAGGCGTGATCAGGGGTGAGGTCAAAAACATACAGGGTATAACCCTGCATAAATTCGTGACGGTTAATAGCTATGTCCTGATCTTTCATGCTTCTCCCCGTAGCTTTAACCAAATGCATGTACTCCCGAATACATAGTCTGTCTTGAAAATTAGGCTGTAAAGGCTTTGCCGGGGTTTGAATACCATCGACATACAATGCCACAAAACTGACGTTGTAGTGCTTAAAGTTGAAGGGGTTTCGGTTGTATTGGCCGCTGAAAGCCTCATTGTCAACAAAGCCTATGACCAGTTTCTTAGGCAGTTGTCCCAAAAAAAGATTTTCTTGGTTGCAGACAAGACTGCCGGCAGCTATGCTGAAAACTTTCATTCCAACCCTCTCAACAGGATACTTTGCATTAGAGGTAAGCAGAGCTTCACTGTGCCCTAGACGCACACCCGGGGATACTTTCACCCTCTTAACAAACAAAGCTGCATTTAAAATATGTACTGTATAATTTGCATTGGCATCTCCACTCATCAAACAAAACGCGTCCTTGCTTCGTGTAAGTTTGATCTTCACATCTACACCATTCAGCAACATTTTTTCCTGGAAAAATATATCGCTGTGTAAAGGACCCATCAGATCCCAGGTCCGGCTGCCTGCTGTCTGTTGTGCTCTGGATTTAAAGCCCCAGTTTCCCTCACCAGCCTCTAGGCTTGTAGCTTCCATCGTTTGATAGGAATCTTTATAAAAACCACCGGCTGCAAACTGTGTGCTCAAAGCGTCAGTGCTATAGTTCAGAAGCAGCTCTAAAATGGCCCTGTAGGGGTAGCAATTGTGACTCTGACTGATCAGCCTATCGCCAAGGGTAACATCCAGCTGGCTAAACAGCGATGCAATGGGGTAATTGATGAGGCCCGTTTTGGCATCAGCAGCCATGTTTGAACCATCTGCTTTTGTTATTTTGCAAGTTAAAAAAAGAAGCGAATCATTCAGGTCCAAATAAAATTCACTTTCCCCTGTTATATAAAATTCCACAGGCGCATTTGGGCTTAGGGCTGAGAGCGGCGGTACTTCAACGTACATGCTGCTTTCCACGCAGGTTTGTGTTGGTGGTAATTGAAAAAGATCCAATTCAGATTTGGTACATTCTTCCGAGGAGCTGTGAATGAATGCCATTTTAAAATATGTCTCTTCCGCTGTGTTTTAGTATCTTCGTCTTGCGGCCTCCTCTCCTCTTCCTGACCTGCAGCTTCTGATTTTTTCTACCATGGGTACCCTTTCTTTTTAGGGGCTGAGGTGGTCCAATATGTTGGTAAGATGCTTTTCGTTTAACTCCTCCCCTTCTTTTTAGGTACATGAGACCCGAGCCTTCTTGGGGTCTCACCTTTTTCATAACATGACTCACTACGTCTCCAGCTATGTTGTGCATGGCTGTCTTGACATGAGGTTTAATGATTTGAAATCCCCTCCTCAAAAGAGGAACAGCCCTTCTGAAAAGTCCACGAAATATCCCCCCCAGGCCTGCTCCATACATGTTTACAGCTCCGTGGAAACCAGGTAGACCATGGCCTGCCTGGGCTTTGTAGTAGGCCCTATAAGCATCTACATTTCCATAATCTTTAAAGACAACCATTCTGGCTCAAGCAGCTCTCTTTTACAGTCTCTAAAAATAGCCTCTTCTGGGGCGAACGTGTAACCTCACGACAACTTTCCCCCAGTTGAATGGCACATGTATGTTCTGGTCGGTCTTTATTTCAATGCTTATTGTGTTGATGTGGCTCTTGCTCATTAACATATAATGCGGCTTATCGTAAGTAATGGTGACACATTCATAGGTTTCTCCTCTGACGGGTATGCACCGTAACAGGGGTACAGAGCTGTCGCCTACAATTTGGTGCTCTATGATATCCGTATACAGGTAGAGGGCGCTAAATCCTCCTGTGATGTCTGCAGCGTGGTCTATTTTTTCAACAGGGACATCGGGTGGTAGGCCCAATATATGGGCTAACTCCCCAGTGGCTGAGAATTTGTATGGGTTTCCCCCAATGAATCTAACTTTACCCTTTACAGGGTCGTAGACAAAGCGTATTTTAGGTGGATCTATGGCTACTTTTATATTGTCATTCATTTCATCCAAAACAGATTGAATGCTCTTGTAATAACCTCTGTGTAGTACAAAGCGCCATTTAGTTGCATCCTGATAAATGTAAAACATGGCATTTTTAGTCAGTGTGTACCAGCTCCTGGGGTACTGAATTTCAGCCAGGCCAACTTCCCATGCACCGCTCAGATCTAAGGGTTGTGGTAGCAGTGTTGTAAAATTAGCATTTGTATTTTGAGGAAATATTTCCTTGCATGCATTGCTGGGGAGTGTGATGTAAAATCCGTTATCTCCCATTTCCAACTCTTCTATACGGGCTCACAAATTTCAGAGGCAGCCACCCAACTGTTGAACTTACTGGGCCAACCCTTCCATTTCACTAAGTGAAGTTTTCTTGAGCCACGGCCTTTTGTGGCCAAAACCTCTTCAATCCTATACACCCGGTCTTCTCGGGGATTCACTTTCTGTAGTTCTTCGGGATAAAATGTCCCCACAATAGCATCACCCTGGTAATCTGTTAACAGGTATACGGGTCTCTTTGCTTTTTTGATTACCTGATCCACTATAAATATCTCTGTAGTGAAATTCTGTTCATAACCCTTATCGAACACCCCCTTTATTTTTGAAACCCTGACATGGTCTCCTTTTCTGAACTGCGGCCTCTCCTCTTTCGTTTTAGCAGAGGATCCATAGATTGTTTTCCAGACGGCCAAAGAGTTGTGAGGGGTCACATCTACAGGCCTAGCCTTGATAGTTCTGTGCATGCTGTGATTATAGCTTCTTAGGAGCTGAGGTAATACATCCATATATTTGTATGTATTATTGGCTGTGAAATACCGCCACATTTTTGTTTTTAAAGTTCTGTTAAACCTTTCCACAACGCCAGCCTTGACCTCATTATTGGTGACAAAGTGGTGTATCCCATGTTTCTTTAACAGCTGGCTTACAGGCTTATTTAGGAACTCTAAGCCTCTGTCTGTTTGAAGTTTCTCCGGACGTCTATGATTTTGTTTGAAAATGGCCGCTAAAGCTTTGGACACCTCCCGCCCCGTCTTGTCTTTGAGAGCCACAGCCCAGGCATATTTAGATAAAATATCAATGCATGTTAATATGTACTTGTAGCCCCCGTTGTACTCTGAAAATTGCTGCATATCTACCAAATCCGCCTGCCATTGTGCATCGACTCCAGAGACAATAGTCTTGTTTCTTTTAAAATGTAACCGGACAGGCTTATGGAGTGTATAGGCATCCTGATCAGAAAGCCATCGAGAAACATCCTTGACCCTTATTGTTTTGATACGCTTTTTTGCCTCACTAAATAGAGGGGTCACACCCCCAAAACTTCCTACAGATTCCGGTGTATAATATATATTTTTTAGAACAGCCCCGTGGTCAGTCATCTTAGCAGATCACAGACATATGAACACAGATTAAGGGGTTAAATAAACTTTATTGACAAGAGAATAAGTCTTGAGCATTTTAAGAGTTCAGGGCTTTATCAGGCTTATAATGTGTTTATTTGCAAATAATAGGTTGGAAAAGGTTATTTTCAAAGTTTTAAACATAAAAGCATACAATACTGAATAAGCAGGTATATTCTAAGAGTATATGTAGAAATTACTTGAAGCCAGAAAAAATTACAGGCTATGACTTTCCGGCAGATTCTTTTTCTCCAGCAGAGTGTCCTGTTGAGAGAGCATTAAACAGCCTCTTAGTTATAATTCTTGCAACACCCCCGCACCCCCGACTGAAAGTTATAACCAATTTAATTAAAAAACTTACATCGGCCGCTGAACCGCTCTCATAACCCTCATCTGCAGAAGTCCAAATATCCTCTTGTGGCTCCTCCAGACTCACAGGTTCGGAACCATCTGAGCCTTCACTCCCCGATTTCTCTTTTGGTTTCTGCCATCCTGCACTTACTCCATGCGGACAATCGCACTCAACATCGGACCAAAACAGGGTCTCCTCAGCGTGAAGGGCAGGCTTGGACGGCTTTTTGGGCGCAGAGTTTGGCTTCCGCGATGGGGTGTTTAGGGGGCAGAGGGGCATGGAAAACCCCACAGGCCCGTGGTACATGTGGGGGTGCAAACGCCTTTTCGGTCTCACCCGCTGCCTCTCTATCTTCGGGACCCAGGTTTTTGGTGGGGAGTCCGGGCTCTCGGGCTTCGGAGGGGAGTCCACGCTCTCTGCTTTCGGAGGTGAGTCGGGGGTGTCCTTTGGCAAGCTGGAGGAAAAACCGGTCTTGCTTGAAGATGCCATCTTTCTCCACATAAACGGGACGGCGGGGACCATGGGCCAGTCGGTTTCAGGGACAGCGGAAAAGGCGGCGGCGGGTACCGCAGAACACTCCCCTCTTCTTATAAGACCTCTCAGGCATGCGCACACGCAGCAAGACAGGCCCAGGCAATACATAGGCAGCGGCAGCGCCCTAGGGGCAGGCATGCCAGGGCATGCCTGGGGCGGGTTAGGGGGACCCCGTGACGTGTCGGGGGGAGGGGGCAAGGCTCCCCATCCGGGTCAGGCGGAAGGGGACGTCACTTCCAGGTCAAAGGGCCCAGGTAAGTTCCGGTTCCGGGTTAGGGGGGCGGGGGGAAGGTAGGGACTTCCGTTAGGGGGCGGGACTTCCGGTAAGGGGCGGGACTTCCAGAGTTTGATGGGTGTTTGACAGGTGCACCCCTTACCCTACTACTCAGGTGATATCCTCACTTGGCCTTTGAGGAGGGTGACAAGGCTGCACTCTTTGTGATTTGCTGCTCTTCTAATGCCACCGCCCCGATGAACAGTGAGATAGTCCCCTGCTTCTGGTGTCTCTTGATTAAGCGGAGGTGCAGCCCCATTGTCCTTGTGGGTTAGGCCAAAGATCAAGCCTTTCGTTTCCAGCATCAGCCGGCCAGGTCATCTGAGATTAAAATAACTGTTTTCCGCTTCATTATTGTCTTGGCTGACAGCCCCCACCCCAGGAGCTGAAATAAACCTTTGTGCTTTGCTTTGTTTTTTTAAGGGTAGAGTTGAGACAACGGAATTGGTCAGAAAAAACGAAGCCTTGTAAGTCAGACAGGGAAGTGTAGACTATCCTGGACCTTTCTTAGCTTCCTGTTTTTGCAGAACCCTGGAGCCTCTCGATTCATGGGCAACAGGTTTTAAAATTATAACACGCTTTCTCCAAAGGCCAGGGGTACTTCGCTACCTTCTCCAAGAAGGAGTGGAGAAAAGAAACGGTTTGATGCCCCCCTCTTTTTAAAAAGGAAAAGGCTGCACCCGTAAAGAACATTCACAGGACTTTGCTTCCTCCTTCTCCTTGGCTCTGTTTTAAATCAGTAGCTTCTCATTGCGCTCGTTGTAAAGAACACTGAGCCCAAAACCTCAAGTCCAAACGAACATGGCAAGATGGACATTGAGTCTCGTTGCTGGATGCTGGTGCTACATTCATTCCACAGCTCTGCTTAAGCTGTAACATTGAAGAGCAACATTTGCTCTTTCTACATTCGAGAAACTAAACTGCCATTAAACAGGATGATTGCCCACCATAGGAGGGGTAACAGCTCAGGACCAGAATCAGCAGTCCACCTCCACTTGAAGGACAAAGGACACGCATTCAAAGATGAGGATGTACACATATTAGACAGAGAAGATAGGTGGTTTGATAGAGGGGCCAGGGAAGCCATTCATGTGAGCATTGAAACCCCATCTCTCAATAAAGGTGTGTGTGGGGTGGGGGGCTCAGGCACAGCCTATCTGCTACTTATCAGGCTGTCCTTTCTCCAATCCCCAGACAAATCAGAAGCACTTCACACCTCCACCAGCAAGGCCACAGCTAATGACCCGCACTTAATGGATGTTGGGAAGGGTTGCATAGGTGGGACTCTCATGCACCCCAAGCCATTGTCCACCTAATGAGTCTATTCAGATCATGGTCCACTTGTGAACCTATTCAGGCTGTTGTCCACCTAATGTGCTTATTCAGGCCATTGTCCAGCTTGGTGATGTGAAATCAAAGTGAACTATAAAATGGAGGACTCACCACTAACTTTCCTCACGTCCCTCTCCTACCTCTCTGTGGCCCCGCTGGAGACTAGTTACGGTCTTCGAAACCTCACGTACCTGTGAGTTGAATTCGAAGTGGCTCCGACCACGCCCCCTGAAGCGCGCCATGAGCGGGGTTAGTGATTCCCCTCTCAAACGGCTGGAATCTCCTCAATGCGCTTCTCGATTCGCGTTGAGGGGACGTCTGATTTCGACGAATTCGGATCGCAGATTCATTTTTCCCACTTTGCGATTCCTAACTGCTTCTCTGGTGCATCGGTGAACCAGATAATCGATTATCTGGTTATCCGAATTTTTCTTTCAGGCGTTTCGGCACGAACCTCATGGTAAATGTTTCCACGCCGCCGTTTCGATGCGAATAGAGGAAGTGAGGAAGGGCACAAATCAAATTCAACCATGTGGCCCGTGAGTACTCGGAAACAGGTGCGGCACCGGATTCAAATCACGTGATGAAAACTGGAGTCAAACCGAATGCTACAGAACCGCGCCACGAGACGGGACGTGAAATAACCGCCAAAGCTGCTTGGATGAGTAGAGAAACGTTTATATCTCTCACGAAATGTCCAGTTGCCATGACTCAACTTCCAGATAACCTCACCTGCATGACTGGGAATCCTTATAGACACATTTTTGGATAGTCTCCTGCTTCTTACGTAGAACTTATCACTGAATGCCCTTTTTGCTTTTAAGATCCCTTTCTTTTCTCTCTCTGGCAGGAAGCTTTACACACCCACCTGGGAATAAGTCCCATTTAACTGGACCGATACATGAGTTGTATCCAAATGCAATGTCAATCAGCACCATAGTAGTAGATCTGGCAGTACAGGTGCTTATTGTGGCTGCCTCCATTGCATAACTTTCCTTCCACATAAGGGGACTCCTGACATACTGGTGAGTAAAGCATTACAGATCAATCATTAAGGGAGCAGGTCTTTGGTAAAGCTAACAGTTCTTAATGGCTGTCTTTCAGGAAACAGGCAAAGACCTTTCTCTTCAGGCAAGCTTTCTCTGAATGATGGACTACCATACATGGCTACACAGACTTGTGTTGATAACCACTTATAACTTTGTGCCTGTATCTCTCCTTGTGGGATTACATTGACACTATGTTATCAATTGTTAGTTCCCATCCCTCATAACTTTTAGATAGTCTGCCGTGCATGGAATGTATACTTTATCTTAACTGCTCATGTTCTCTTTTAGCTTTAATGTTGTCTTCGAATGCTGTAAGATGTCCCTCAATTCCCTGTTCCTAAACTTGAATATGTCTTAATTGTACTGGACTGTATATTGTCCCTCATTACTCTAAGCTGCCTTGGGTCCTTTTCCAAGGAGAAAGGCAGGGTAAAAATACTCATAAATAAAATAAATAAATTGCCTTCTCCAAACTGAACTATTCTCAAATATTTTGCATTATCACAAAGATAATGTACAGCATTGAATTATTCTTGGAAATACCTGTTCCTTCCCCAGCTACAGTTAGGATCACAGCTAAAGGAAGGGGAATAGAGAAGGCTGGAACAGCAGTGACAAAAATGTTGTATCTCTTGGTGCTTGGATGGCTTTAACTCTGTGAGCCCTGAGCGCTCTGCCCTGCCAAGGAAATGCACATGAGCCGTGTTAACACATTGTTGAACTGGAGTGCTCCCCATGCTGCTGTAGAGAGAAATGAAAGCAGGTTAGTGAGTTGGCCGGTGCATGGCAGTCACAGGCCACTAACCTCCAGCGGCTACCCTGTAGACTGGGCTTTGCCCACCAAGTGGATGATGCAACCATGGTCCTTAGCGATTGCGGGGGGGGGGGCAGCAAGGATCCAGCACAGCTAGCTGCCCAAGGCCACGGTTTTTTTCTGTCCCCAGAGAGTGACCCACAGTTATTGAATTATTGGGGGGTTGGTGTTCTTGTTGTTTTTCACTGCCTGAGAGAGGAGAGGCATTTGGGGAAGAGGCCATGACTGTGCTCCCTTATTGGCTAGAAGGAGGGTGGATTGGAGGTCAGCTGTTGCTCTGCCTCAGGTAGAAAAATCCCTTGGGCTGCGTCGGCAGGCATTGACAACGGCAATGAACAGACCAAAGGGCAGAGGCCGGGTTCCAGGAAACATGAAGACAGACAAGTGGAATGGTTTTTTAAAAGCCCAGAGATGGCCAGGGAGAGAGCCAGAGCCAAGCCAAGAGAGAGGTGAACAAAAGGGGCAGGGGGTGGGGGTGGGGTGGGGGTGGGGGCATAGTGACTGTAAGATCTGGGGTCAGGATTCAAGGCAAAAAAAATCTATTCTCTGGCCTTTTCAAAGTGGGGTGGTTGTATCTGGTCCAATGGGAAGGCCTGGTCTGGTGCATGACAGAAGTGTATCCATGCCTGATTCGATCTGAAAGTTCTGGAGCTCAACTGTTTTTATGGTCTTTCTCTGTCATCTTTGCAAGCGGCACCCCAAGGAAGAAAAACCTTGCCCATTTAGAGGGAAAGTCCTGCCGCCACCGCCACCACCACCTTACCCACCCTGAGATTCTTTTTCTTTGGAATATGAAAACATAGAAAACAACGAGGACCAGGACTTTCCCCAGACAACTATATTTGGTGCTCCTAAGAAAGAGTATTGACCTACAAAGATCTTACACCCCAAACCTAAAGTGGCGGAGAGCATGTTCCTTACTTTGTAACATTACAAACTTTCTGCTTTTAAAGTCAAAAAGGTTTGACTCTTCCAGTGTGGTTGAAACCCAACTTCTTCTACTTATGTGTATTTCAGGGAAGCTTGGTTTTCTGACACAAGATTAGAAGAAAACTGGACTAGCAACATTCAAGCCTCCTTTGTTCTTGATCTAGAAGTGGTGCTCTTACTTGTCGAGGAAATGGTTTTAATGTTGTGGCAAAGCACCTATTGTAGCAGTTAGCCTCTCTGTCAGATTTATGGTTGCTAATATGTTTCTGCTGATTATACAAGGAGGTGAGTGACAGATGCAAGAAGCTATTACGCTGCCGGGTTTTATGGATGCACCGGGTTTTTAATTGTTTAGTTATTTTGTTGTATACTTCATAATTATTGTTTGTGTTTATTGGCGCTTGCTCGCCCGTGTAAGCCGCTTAGAGTTTCGTACGAAAGATAAGCGGGGTATAAATACAATAATAAATAAATAAATAAATAAGAAGGGAGGAAAACAGCTTTGAATCTGGAAGAGACAAAATGGATGACGCAAGAGCCTACAGGGAGAAAAGGAAGCACAGGGTGAGAAGGGAGAGTGAAACTCTGAGTGTGGGAAGCGAGAGTGAGTGGGGGGGGGGAGTAAATATCAGACCCCAACAGAAACTCAGAGAGTTCAAGGGGGAGGAAGCATCTACTCTGTTTTGTCTAGAAGACCAATTGTTTCCTTCAAGCAGTTTGGCCAAGAATGGGGATAAAGGATGAAATTCAACATGCCAGGGAACCAACCACTCACTTATTACTGTAATCTGGAAGTTGAGTCATGGCTACTGGACTTCTTTTTGAGAGACAGAAACGTTTCACTGCTCATCCAAACAGCTTCATCAGTCTGAAGAAACGTTTCTGATGA
>JAHTLZ010001840.1:0-11439 GCA_023846285.1 Phrynocephalus versicolor
ACTTCCAGATAAACTCACCTGGATGACTGAGAATCTTAACAGACTTATTAATGGCTCCTTCTCAAACGGGAAGGAAGTAGTAAGTAGAGGACCCTAATGCTCTGTTGTGGAGAACAAGGGCATCAATGGCTGTCAATATGGATGCTTAAGGACAACCTCTGGCTTGGAGAGAGAGGCAGGAGATCTCTCAGTGCCATTTGCAGAGAATCTTAAGCAGGTGAAGACATCTGCTTGGGAATACCCTGAAGCAAATGGTGAGCCGCCGCTGTGTGAGACAGAATGCTGGACTGGATGGGCTATGACCTGTTCCAGCAAGGCTGTTCTTATGTTCTTATGATATCTTGGATGGTTTCCATCTTCAATAAGCTTTAATAACCCCCCTCCTGAAAAGGTGGCTACAATTTCGATGGGGGAATATGTAACTACAATACGATGCTATCACAGAAGTGATTACTCTTAATATTGCACCACGGATTTATTTGCCTTTGGAATTTTTGGCTGGTAAAACACGTTGAAGAAAAAAACAGAGCTTCCTTTCCCCCTTTTTCTTTTTTTCCTTAATATATAAAAAGATGGCTTGAGAAGTAAAGCAGCAATCTCTGTCCTTGGACAGTTTTCATGTTTCCAAAACATTCTTAGGTAACAGCCTTGGAACCTCCCCGCCCCCAATTCTCTCTCCTTCCCTGCCTTCTCTCCTATATCCATGGGAAGGAGGGAGCCAGTCATTACATAAGAACATAAGAAGAGCCTTTGCTGCATCAGGCCAAAGTCCCATCTTGTCCAGCTTCCTGTATCTCACATTGTGGTCCCACCAAATGTGTCCGGCAGCGCGCAAGCCTAGATCTCTGTCTCCTGCTACCACTCCCTCCTGCATCTTGCCCTTGAGGTCCCCCGGTTTTAAGCCTGGAGATGACACATCTCCATCATGGTTTGTAACCTGTGATGGACTTTTTCCGCCAGGAATCTGTCCAATCCCCTGTTGAAGGCATCCAGGCCACATGCCATCACCACCTCCTGTGGCACGGAGTTCCACAGACTAACAACGCGCTGGGTGAATAAATATTTTCTTTTGTCTGTTCTTACTCTCCCAGCCCTCAATTTGAGTGGATGTCCCCTAGTTCTGGTATTTTGTGAGAGTTAGAAGAGTGTCCCTCTATCCACTTGAAAAGCCTGGTTGAATTTTCCTAGTTAAGAAGCTTCCCGGGGCAGTTTCCCTCTGCTCTTCTTGCTGTTACTTTTTTCTAGCTTTTCACTGTTGTGGCAGCAAAGGGAACACTTTTCTATCCTACACTTCAGTCGTTATTTCAGTTAAAGTAGCACACACACACACACACACACACACACACACACACACACACACAGTATCCGCTACTTCTGTAACTGCTGATTGTTATCTGCGATGGGGAGAAAAAAAATTAAATAAAGAATTCAATGGCACAAAAACAAACTACTGTTTTGAACAGCAGTTGAAAAGAGTCTTCACTCCTATCCACAGTTTAGGACTTGTCAGACCTAACTCTAACCCTAAAGCCCCTCTGGGTGCTGGAATGCAGCTCAAAGGATATCTGCCAGGTGGTTATCCAAATTTCTCTTGGATGCCTTCACTGTAGGAGTACAGTACTTACCACCTCTTGATGTAATCGCTTCTGTTGTCGTACCGCTCTAACAGTCAGGAAGTTTTTTCCTGATCTTCAGCTGAAAGCTGGGTTCTCTTTGCTTGAGCCCGTTGTTGTGTGCCCTGCACTATGGGATGATTGACAACAGATCCTGCCCCTCCTCTGTAGGACAGCCCTTCAGATATTTGAAAAGTGCAATCCTGTCACCCCCTCAGTCTCCTTTTCTCTAGGCTAAAGATCCCCAGTTCTTTCAGCCTTCCCTCCCAGGGGTTGGTTTCCAGCCCCCGGATCATCCTTGTCGCCCTCCTCTGAACTTGTTCCAACTTGTTACCATCTTTCTTGGAGTGTGGTGTCCAGAACTGGACGCAGTACTCCAGATGAGACCCAAGCAGTGCTGAATAGAGGGGGACGAGCACCTCACTGGAATGCATTCTTGAAAGCTTTCACGGCCAGGATCCGATAGTTGTTGTGAGTTTTTCAGTCTGTTTGGTCGTGTTCTGGAAGTTTTTCTTCCTGACGTTTCACCAGATTCTGTGGCCGGCATCTTCAGAGGGGGCAAGGAGTTCAGGGAACTAGGAGCACAGATAGAACTCCTAGTTCCCCTGAGCTCCTTGGCATCTTGGAGTGTCTCTGGCACCTTCAGAGGGCAAGGAGTTCAGGGAACAAAGAGTTTCTCTCTGTGCTCTGGGTGAGTCAGATTGGGGTTATTAAAGTTGTGCAGGACAATAGATGTTAGCCATTGTATTGTGATGGAGGGATTAAGAAGTTTCAATGCAGTTAGGGTTAGCAACCATCCTAATATGTAGTTGATGGGTGTTGTTAGTTCTTCTGTTGTGAGAACTGATCACCTTTGCTTGTGATTGGATGGGAATCATTGGGCTTTGACCTTTTTGAGCCCTGAAGTGTTTAGTATTGGAAGCCAGGCTTTGTTGAGTTTTTTTGTTGCAACTGTGCTCATGTTTGTGGGTTTCAATGGCTTCCTTGTGCAGTCTGACATAGTGATTGGTAGTGTTGTCCAGTACCTCTGTGTCCTGGAAGAGGATTGCATGTCCAGTTTGTTTCAGGGTGTGTTCAGCTACTGCTGATTTTTCAGGTTGTTTTAGCCAGCGGTGTCTTTCATGTTCTTTGATTCTGGTCTGGATGCTGCGCTTTGCGGTCCCAATATATACCTGGCCACAACTATAAGGTATCTGGTGTACTGTAGTCCCCCGTGTATCGTATATCGTGGTGGTTAGGTGTCTTAAATATGGGGCACCAGAGATCATGCTGTGTGTTCTTCACTATCAGGTATTCATAGCAGATTCTGTCTCCCTTTAGTGGTTTGTTAGGGTAATGCATGCAAAAAAAGTTGTTACATTGGTACCTTGTATAAAGGAATTAATTCGTTCCAAATGAAATTATGTTAAGCAAATTTTCCTTTATACAAATTCCCATAGGAATGCATTGAAAACAGAGTGATCCCATTTTTATGTTGTACGGATTTTCCCCATAGGTGATTATGTTAAGCAGATTTCCCCTATCTCCGTATTTTTATGTTGTACAAATTTTATGTTATACAAGCTGTTATACAAGGGTCCACTGTAATTTATTTTTTTTAAAAATATTTTTAGTATTTTCAGATTGTAGATAAGTGAACCAATAGATACAGATCCTAGAATAAATAGAAATATACAGTTGGAAGAGACGTCAAGTGCCGCCCAGTCCAACCTCCTTTCAGCATATTCCACTACTGAACAGCTCTAATCATCAGGAAGTACTTTGCAATGTTCAAATGGAATCTCTTTTCCTGTAGTTTGAGACCATTGCCCTGTATGCTAGTCTCTGAAGCCATGGAAAACAAACCTATCCCTTCTTCAATATGACATCCTTTCATATATTTAAACACGGCTATTTTATGACCTCTCTCCCTTCTCATTAACTCTCTACCAACTCTCTAAACCACCCATGTCCAAACTCAGCCCCAGGGGCCAAATGCGGCCCGATTTAAAATTTTGAGTGGCCCTCAGCCTCTTCTCCCCGCTGGCTCAGCCTGTCACTCATCCCCGCCGGCTGGTCCTTCCCTGTGCTGGCTAGAGACATCAGCTTGTAGTTCTAGGGTTTGCCTGCCCTCCCTGCCTCCGTCTATCCCCTCAGCCACCTGCCCTGCCTAACCATTCCTGCCTCTGTTGCTGCAGCATCTTCCCTACCTCCTTGCGAAGGAGGGCTGCATATGCGAGCATCTTGAGTGTGTGTGCATCTTGAGTGTGCGTGGGCCGATTCCTGGGCCATCCAACAGCTGTGGGGCCCTTGGCCACCTTGAAACTGGAGCATTTGTGGCTGTTGCAGAAGCGCATGGACTACGGACTTTCTCCCCCTTCAAGTTAAATGGTTGGCGCCCACACAAATCTGGTCCTCCTTGCTCTAAACCATTTCTCATTAGAATTGCTTCCGGACCTATAACCATCCTGGGTGCTGTCCTCTCTTCAAGGTTGTCAACATCCTTTTATAATTGAGGTGCACATAAGTGGACACAGTACTTCAAGTAGTATCTGACCATATTAGAATAGAGTAGAACTATCACTTCCCTTGATCTAGACACTAGGCTTATGCTGATGCAACCAAGAATCACATTGGATTTCTTGGTCTCTGCATCACACTGCTGACTCGTGTTCAACTTGTGGTCTTCCCAGACTCCCAGATCTCTTTCTCAGGTAATATTATCCAGCCAGGTGGATGATTTGTGATTGTATGCTAGTATCATTTTATGTGTAAGACATCCTGACATGATTCTTAGCTCCATGTGTCAGTGTACCATTTGTTTTGCAATGTGGTTTCATGGTTACAACTTTGTATGTTTTTCAATTCACAGAAGTCATCATGGTGATCCTTAAAAAAGGACATAGTGGAGAAACCTTATAAGTGTAAGGAATGTGGAAAGAACACTCAAGGCAGTGTCCTTCGTTCGCAGAGGAGAAAAACCATTCCCAAGCATAGAATGTGGAAAGAACTTCAGCCCTACCACCTTTTTTGGAGGATGTAAAAGAACTCGTGCAGGGGAGAATCCATATAAAAGCATGGAATGTGAGAAGAACTTCAGTCAGAGTGGAGCGCTACGTAGACATGAAAGAACTCATAGAGGGAAGGAATCACATAAATGCATCGACTGTGAAAAGAGCTTTACTTGTAAGAGTGGATTGAGACTACATCAAAGAACTCACACAGGGGAGAAACCATTTGAATGCATGGAATGTGGAAAGAGCTTCAGTCGGAGAAATAACCTATGCAGGCATGAAAGAATTCATACAGGGGAGAAACCATATGAATGCATGGAGTGTGGAAACAGCTTCAGTCATAGTGAAGCACTACGTAGACATGAAAGAACTCATACAGGGGAGGAACCACATAAAGCTCTTTATAAATGCATCGACTGTGGCAAGAACTTTACTTGTAACAGTAGTTTGAGACTACATCAAAGAACTCACACGGGGGAGAGACCATTTAAATGCATGGAATGTGGAAAGAGCTTCAGTCAGAGAAATCACCTATGCAGGCATGAAAGAATTCATACAGGGGAGAAACCATATAAATGCATGGAATGTGGAAAGAGCTTTAGTCGAAGTTCTCACCTAAGAAGACATCAAAGATCACACACAGGGGAGAAACCATATAAATGCATGGAATGTGGAAAGAGCTTTAGTCGCAAGACTAATTTTAGAGTACATCAAAGAACTCACACAGGGGAGAAACCATTTAAATGCTTGGAATGTGGAAAGAGTTTTGCTCAGAGAGTTCAGCTCACTAGACATCAAAGGATAGGGAAAAAATCATATAAATGCATGGAAAATGGAAAGAGCTTTAGTCACTTATTTGGGCTCACTACACATGAAAGAGCTGAGACAGGGGAGAAACCACATAAATGCATAGACTGTGGAAAGAGCTTTAGTCGAAGTTCTGACATAAGGATACATCAAAGAACTCACACAGGGGAGAAACCATATAAATGCATGGAATGTGGAAAAAGCTTCATTGGGAGCAGTGGCCTTAGTTCCCATCAAAGAACACATACAGGGGAGAAACCGTTTAAATGCATGGAATGTGGAAAGAGCTTCAGTCAGAGAAGTGGCCTTCGTTCCCATCTAAGAACTCACACAGGGGAGAAATGATATAAATGCATGGACGTTGGAAATAGTTTTAGTCACTGCTTTAGCCTCAGGACACATGAAATAACTGAGACAGGGGAGAAACCATATAAAGGCATAGAATGTGGAAGGAGCTTCATTTGGATTAGACAGCTGCGTATACATGAAAGAACACAGAGGGGAGAAACCATAAATGCATGGAATGTGGAAAGAGTTTTAGTTGAAGTGTTCACCTAAGTAATCATCATAACACTCACACAGGGGAGGAACCTTTTACATGCATGAAATGTGGAAAGAACTTCAATCTCAAACAAAATCTAAGTTCATATCAAAGAATTCACACGGGAAAAACTATAAATGTGGAAAGAGTTTCTATTATAGATGCAAGCTAAGTTCACTTCAAAACACTCATGCAGTGGTGAAACTTAACATGTGAGCACATAAGAACATAAGAAGAGCCTTATGGAATGTACAGCTTGTTTCTCTTGAAGTACTCACATAATTTACAATAAGAGGCTAACACGGAAGATTCCATATAATGACTAGATAGCTTCACCAAGGTCATTGGACTGGACTTGACTTGAAATAGCTCCTACAACTGCCAAGTTCTGCAAGTCAAACATAGCATTCTGAAAGAAACACCAAACTAGTGAAATTCTGATGAAATATTAAAAGAGTAACTGTTTAATTTTGGTCTCAAAAGATGTTCTGTGCAAGAATATCAGACATAATCCAAGCTAAACAAAAAAGAAAAACATTATGTGCCATTTTAAGATTATTATAGATCAATATGAGCTATTGAGTACACAGCCAATTTTTTCAGACATGTGGAAGCAGAATGAAATGATGGATGAAACATGCAGTAATTTACGGCCTACGTTTATTTTAGTGGTGTGATATAAACATGCTTCCAAGAGACAAAACAGACACCAGGCCTGAAAAAAGATGAGGCAGAGAGGGAGACCGGGGGTCCAGTTAAAAATTTTTTTTTGGGGTGGGGTGGGGAGAGAATATACTAAATTAAATATTAATTAAAAGATGATAGCAGCGGAACTTTGTGTGTATGTGTCAGTGAATTTTGAACACAGTGACTGTTTCTTACATCTGGGATGTAAATTGGGCTTGGTAATTGTGAAGAAAATTTTAGAGGCAGGAGAGAGCAACACCGGTATTGCTTTTCACACTGATATAAGCAACCTTGGCTTCTCTTCAACTCATCATTTCTGAGCTGTATCCTATATTTTTGAGGTGAAATGATTCTGTTCTGAAACAGGGACTTTCAAATCTTTTACAGTGTCCTGCTGTATTGAAATGGTTAGAGACCAGTTTCTTTCTCACTGTGTATGTGCTATTTGATCAGCCAGCAGAAGCAATACTATTTATTCAATAAGTATTGCTTCTGCTGGCTGATCAAATAGCACATAATACTCTGACAGTGACAAAACCAATCAGCTATATTACAAACTGTACAAAAATATATCACAGCATCACAGAACTTATACAAAGTTCAACAAAGCATAGAGGGAAAAGTCACATTAGTACATTTATACTATTATTAGTACATTTATACTGGGCCGCGGTTATAGCGGCTGCTTTCTTCATAAGAACATAACATAAGAACATAAGAAGAGCCATGCTGGACCAGGCCAACGGCCCATCTAATCCAGCTTCCTGTATCTCACAGTGGCCCCACCAGATGCATTTGGGAACGCACGAGACTAGATATCTGTCTCCTGATACCACTCCCTGCATCTGGTCCTTGAAGTACCCCGGTTTTAAGCCTGGAGATTACATATCTCCATCATAGTTTGTAACCTATGATGGATTTTTCCTCCAGGAATCTGTCCAATCCCCTTTTGAAGGCATCCAGGCCACATGCCATCACCACATCCTGTGGCAGGGAGTTCCACAGACTTACAACACGCTTGGTGAAAAAATATTTTCTTTTGTCTGTTCTTAATCTCCCAGCCCTCAATTTGAGTGGATGTCCTCTAGTTCTGGTATTTTGGGAGAGGGAGAAGAGCTTCCCTCTATCCACTTTGCTCATGCCCTGCATTATTTTGTACGTCTCAATCATATCCCCCCTCAGGCACCTTTTTTCCAGACTAAAGAGGCCCAAATGTTTTAGCCTTTCCTCATAAGGGAAGTGCCCCAGCCCAGTAATCATTTTAGTCGCTCTCTTCTGCACCTTTTCCAGTTCCACTATGTCTTTCTTGAGATGTGGTGACCAGAATTGTACACAATACTCCAGGTGGGGCCTTACTATTGTTTTGTATAATGGCATTATAATGTTGGCTGTTTTATTTTCAATCCCCTTTTTGATAATCCCTAGCATGGAATTGGCCTTCACCGCTGCCATACATTGGGTAGACACCTTCATGGAGTGAAGAGATTACAACTCCCTTTGGGAAAAGATCATGACTCAGAGACCTGAGCAGGAGGCCGGAAGCCTTGCCATATCTATTTGTGCGCAGATGCCCGGATCAGAATGGTGAGATTTCCTTGCTTAAGCCAGGTAAACAAGTAAACAAGATAGCATCGGGTTCCTGTCTCCCAAACTAATTAGCAGGAAAGCCTGCATGTCACACATTTTCTGGCACTCTTGATAAGCCCCTGAACAATGAACAAAGGGTCCACAGGAAGCTTCTTGCTGTCAGTGATTATCTACCTCCTTCTCTGACTGTTGACTGAATGTATAATCAATAAAAAGGCTGGCTGCCCAGTGGATGGGAGGGCACTCTATGAGAATTGTTGTGTGTGTGTCTGTTTCATTGCTACATATGGTGGCCCGTACGGGGAGAATGGGAGCCAAATTGTCTGGCCCACAGGGGAGACATTGCCATGAGCTAGAATTTTTATTGAGGAAGGTGGGTCATTCAGTCCCCAGGAAACAGGTAGTAGAGTTATTGCAAGGGGTGTGGGAGAAATGCCCCTGGTACCCTGAGGAGGGTTCCTTACAGCCCTCACAGTGGGTGCGCATTGGGAAGGTATTGCACGAGGCACCTCGTGCCCCAGTGGAGGTGTTGCACACATGGTCTCTCTGCTGCGAGGCAGTGGGTAGTTTTGGACCCTCCCAAGCAGTGCAGGAGACTGCCCCTTGCCCCCACAACAGCTGCGCCTCAGCCCTCGGGGCCAGCACCACCCTATCACCAAATCTGCCCACCGCCACCGCTGGAATCCCGTAATGAAGGGGCACCCCTTGGGGCAGTTCAGCGGATGGTGGAGGAGGCAAAGCGGAGTGGAGAGCTGTCTGGGGAAGAGTTAGTTTCCTTAATTGCAGTCTGCCCAATCACCAGGGCGCAGAATGCCCAGGGACAAAATGTGGTCACATACAGTTCCCTTCCTTACTCGGTCATAAGAGACCTTCGAAGGGCTGTAAGTGACACAGGTTTACAGAGCACGTATGTCAGGGGCCTGCTTGAGGCCTTGGGCAACGGGTACACCCTCCTTCCCACGGATTGGAAACAGGTCATGCGAATGATCTTGACGGCAGCACAATATGTAGTGTGGGAGAGTGAACTTAAGCAGCTTGCTCTTGCCCGTGCTGCAGCAGGGGGAGGGCAGTACACTGTCGACCAATTGACAGGAGATGGAGCGTTCTCGACCATCATGGCCCAAGCCCAGCTCCCAGATGCCACAAACTGCAGGTAGTAAGCCATTGCATGCAGCGTGCTTTTGCCAAAATTCCAGCCACAGGCACCCCCACTCTCAGCTTTACCAACATTCATCAGGGTCCCACTGAGCCTTACTTAGATTTTATTAACAGGCTCACAGAAGCAATTAGAAGGCCGGTAGATAATCCTGAAGCCGCGGGAAAGTTGCTTTTGAAGCTGGCAAGGGACAATGCCAATGCTGACTGTCGAAAGGCGTTACAGCCACTGGCAGCCACCAATCCATCCCTGGCTGACATGATTAAAACATGCCAGGACATTGGGACTCAGACCCACAAAATGGGCCTGCTTGCGGCTGCCCTTACCCAGGGTTCAAAGCCACGAGGCAATTGCTTTCGGTGCAAGAAGCCAGGACATTTTTTCCGGGACTGCAAGTCCACAGTCACCCCCCGGCACCCCCCAAAGAAGTGTCCCAAATGTGGCAGAGGATTCCATTGGGCAAGCCAGTGCAGGAGCAATCTGGCGGGAAACGCCTAATCAGGTCTTTCCCAGACCCAGGACAAAAAGGGGGACCCCACTCTACAGCCCCAGAAAAACCAGAGGCACCCCAGGCAAAGCCCAGATCAGGGATTGATCTGCCTTTGCAAGCAGCCGTTCACCTGTCCCTGCCTGGGGGAGTGAGGGAGGGGGAAAGCCAAATTCAAGGACCTTTGCCTCAAGACCATCTTGGGCTTGTCCTTCCATGGGAAAGCGCAGCATATTTGTCATCCCAGGGATCATTGACCCAGGTCACCAAGGAACTGTAAAAATGCAGCTCTGGTCTACTTTGCCCCAAGTGCTGGAGGAACGAGAATCCCCAGCACAGTTGATCTTGATTCCTCAGACCAGCAGTGCCATGGGCTCCCCAGGGATTCAGGGGGAGCAAACCCTTGTAGCTTACACCCAATGCATTGGGCAGGAGCGCCCAATGCTCACTATAAATTTGGAAAGCTTACCTTTTTCAGGTTTGCTGGGCACAGGAGCGGATGTAATGGTAATCAGGGAGATCGAGTGGCCTGCGGTTTGGCCCACGGAACAGGTAAAACAGTTGTGGGAAATTGGAGGGACAAAAACAGCCAGGCAGAGCAAGCGCTGGCTGTGTTTCGCCCAAACCTGTCCCCAGTGCGAATTTGCCCATATGTCATGCCATTGCCTTTTAATGTCTGGGGAAGAGACCTCTTGAAGCAACTAGATCACCAAGTGTCCCTAGATTTATAAGCATGGCCAAAACTGCCCAGCCTCTAACATGGCTTCCAGGGGAACCAGTTTGGGTGCCCCAATGGCCACTGCCACAGGAAAAGTTTTCTGCGCTTCATATGTTAGGCCAGGATTACAGATCTCATTATGATAGCATGCAAGCGAGCTACCCACCTCACAGGATGGGATTTAGTTGCCATGCATATACCACTTGACAAAGGGCAGCATGATTTCTTATTGTCTACCTCTCTTGACTTTCAAATTGCCTTTCAGGACTACATGGGGGAGGTGTTTTACAGTGCCCCAAAGGATCCTCGCCTCACTTTACTATTTACTTTTACTCATAAGCTGAGGTCACTGCAAAGCCGTTTTCCAATTAAAGAAGCCATCACTTTGTTTACAGATGGAAGTCCAAGCCGAGGAGTCGTTGCTTATCAGGACCCCTCGGGAGCTTGGCAGACTAAATTCACCCTTCCTCAAACTTCTGCACAAAGAGCAGAAGTTGCTGCTGTAAATTTAGCTTTTACCCTCTTTGCAGCTGAGCCCATCAATTTGGTGGTGGATACTATGTATACATATAATCTGATTGCACAGCTCCCAGCTGCCTGCATCACCACCCAAATTGACAACAATTTACTTAGCCTTTTTCTTGCCTTGCAGCAATTATTGACTACAAGAAAGCACTCTTTCTTTGTAGCCCATATACAAAGTCACTCTGAATTCCCAGGTGCACTGGCAACTGGGAATGCAGTGGCAGACCAGGCATTAAAGCACCTCTGTCCACTTTTTGATGATCCAATTCAGAGCCACAGATTTTTTCACCAGTCTGCCAAGGTGCTAGCTAGCCAAACAATTCAA
>JAHTLZ010001841.1:0-12686 GCA_023846285.1 Phrynocephalus versicolor
CTTTATATACATGTGTTTACATGCTTTTAAACTGCTAGGTTGGTGGGAGCTGGGGTTAACAGCGGGAGCTCGCTGTGCTGCGTGGCACCCGGGATTTGAACCGCTGAGCTGCCGACTTTGCAACTGACAGTTTCAGGGATTCCAGCAGGACATCTACAGCCTTGAAAAGCTGTTGATGCTAACAGGTTAAAAAAAGAAAAGAAAGAAAAAGCCATTGCAGTGGCATGTTTGTATATCACAGTCCAGCAAAGCACAAGCTCACCTTTCATCTTGATATCCATCCGTGTGGTTTGTGGCGCTTCTGCAAGGTGAACTGCTGACTCAACAAATCTCATCAAAACAGGAAGGTCAGGCAAATGCCCTGAGCCCATGTTAATATGTATGGTGAGGTGTTTACAAAGCTGGTAATGTATGCGCACAATAAGCTGGGAAAAGTAGGCACAGTGAAGGATCACACTCATAAGGATGTAAATCCAGGGATGTCTTATGACTGTTATTTATTGATAGCAGCTGGAGCAGGTATTTTATCACTGTCTTCTCATGGTTAGTTCTTGAAATGACCTCACAAGTTGCAGAGTTAATGCAGCAATCAGAAGAGTAGTTACTACTGAGACCTTCCACCAATCTGTACATGTCAAAAACTCCAAGAACTCAGTGCACCATTTAACACCCAGGACGCTGAATGAAGGCATGTCCCACTGACATCGGTACAAGGATGGCCTGAGACCTTGATGTGAATTATGGTGCATGGAATATTGAAGTAGAAGCTGGGAGTGATCTTTGGGGGGGGGGGCTGTATTCAAGCAGTGAGTGCGGTCAAAAGACGAGCATACATTTGGGAAGAGGGCTGCTGCGATTCCTACCAAAGAGGATGCTTAAACCCTTCCGCAAGCATGAGAACAAGCAGAGTCTGCAAGATGCACACGTCAGTTCCATGCAACCACTTGCAAATGGTACAGCTTCAAGTTTGCAAAATGCCTTCAGCGTACACAGCAGATTTATGCAATGGTTTGCATCCAGTACCTGTACAGGGTTCAGATCACATATCTCCCAGGTTATTCGAAGGTTGAATATTCTGTTGCCTTGGACTACTGATGAGAGATCATAGATCAGTGTTGGCGAACCTATGGCATGGGTGCCAAAGGTGTTGCTCAGAGCCATTTCTGTGGGCACCCGACATCGCCCATTCATATCCACCTGTATGCAGGTTAGGGTTAGGGTTAGGGTTAGGGTTAGGGTTAGGGTTAGCACTTTGCAAAAAATTAGCGGGGTTTGAATCACTGTGTGGTCACTCGGTCTCTAAATGTTTCACCATCACTTTCATAAACCATAGAAGTTCATGGAGTACGTGTGTGTACATGTGCATGCACCCACTGAAGCCTGTGTTAGGTACAGAGAGACTCTAGTGAGATCTTACAATTCAGATTATACTGGTACACCATAAATTTTACTGACCTCCTTTGTGGTGGGGAATGGTCACTCCAATGTCATGCAGTCAGAGAATCTGTTGTGAGGTGTCCCCCCCAAAAAACAAATTTGCAATTCAGGAAAAGGTGCCAAAACCTATCCCCACAACATAGTCACATCCCCTCCTGTAAAGTTCAGATGAAAACCCTTCCAAAAATCCAGAGTCACCAGCACTGCCCTTCTGCAGTGAGAAAGAACAAATGGCTACAATCGGGTGTGAGATGGTCGTTTGAAGAAAATAATACTGCACTGTATATATCATATAGAAATTAGTCTCTCTTTAGCCAAGAAGCATATTCTCACCCTGATACCGAGTTTGAACCTTTTATGACTCTTCTGAATGCTGACAATTTTGTCCAATGAGCTACTTTTCTTTGTCGCAGCCTTAAATGCTTAAAAAAAAACAGACTTCAAAGCATTTCGTGAATATTGCTGAAACATGCACACCGTCCCAATTCCAGCATCAATCTTCCTCATTAATAAGGCAAGATCCCCCCCCCAAAAAAAAATCGGTTTGGAAACAGGAACGTAATTAAGAGAAGAACATAACTCAATGGAATACTTAACAAACGAACAGCAAGCAGTTAGGGAATAATTGCCTATCAGCATGCCCGCTTTTGCATTAAGTCAAGCAGATGCAAAGCTGATGGCAGCCATGACCGCGTTGGCTATGGGATTGCAGCAATCATCTTGATATCCATCAGCCATCATCGTGATATCCAAAGGGCAGGGCAGCTTTTCCAGACTCTTCTGAAAGAAGAGGTACATTTCTGTGCAGAGGTTCTTTGAACTACACCCCCCATAGTCTCTCATTGGAGCTGTTTCAGGTAAGAATGATGGGCATCCGAGTCAAAAACCTCTCAGGAGCCAACATTTGTCCCCTCCACTTTAGAACCCCTCTCTCCTTTTCAGATTAGAGCTGCGAGACAATTAGCAGAGCAAATCCAAATTCTACAAGGGAATTCTTGTAGGGGCCATAGAGAACCCCCCAAAAATTATAACTTTGAAAGTGGAGTTTGAATCAACAACAGGTTTGGCACAAGTGTAGCAGATAGTCTGCTGTTGCTCCATCCCAAATTTGGGGGAATTCTGATAAAGTTTTTTTTGAGTTGGTTTTTAAAGAAGGAAAACTGCCCCTCTAGGCTGAAACAAACAGCTCGAAGCAGGCTGAGTTTCAAAATAACTCATACAAGTGGAAAAGATCAGCCTTGCTTATCCTGAAGTAGAATGGTTGGCCTCACCCACTTTTTGATTTGGAACGAATCCAAAGTGAGACCATTCAAGGGAAAACCGCAGAAGCTGTTTCCTTTTCCCCCATCAACAAATCAGTTCTCAGGGCTGCCTTTTCGACAAGTGTGAAAGGTAGCAAGTAGAGGAGGGTGTGCTGTAGACCAGTGGTTCCCAACCTTCCTAATGCTGCGACCCTTTAATACAGTTCCTCAGGTGGTGTTGACCCCCTTGCCCTGCTTGGAAGAGGCCACAAGCCCCCATTGGCAGCCCACTATGCTGCAGGGGCCATAGAGAACTTCCCTTTATACAGGCACCCTCAGCCGATCACAGCCTCCGGTGCCATTGACTGACACCCCCTCCAACCTATCAAGCTGCAACTCACTCTTCCCCTCCCCTTCCTCCCCCTCCTCCTCCAGACCCAAGCTGTTTGTGCCTTTTTCTTCACTGGCTCATGGCGACCCCTGTGAAACAGTCGTTCGATCCCCAAAGGGGTCCTGACCCCCAGGTTGAGAACCACTGCTGCAGAACATCTTGACTGCTGCCTTTGGTGCAGTCAACATTCATGTTGCCCTTTGCTTTTTCCTGCTGGCAATGTGGGGAAGATATTGTGCTGCCATATTGGTCCATTCCCTGGCATTCTGAATCCTGAAGCACAGAATCAAAATATCCCACATTCATTTAGCTGGGGAATAGAACACATTTAATTGGTATTAAAGGGCATGTTGGACCTGCATCTTGCATTGACTGCATTTCCATCCTCCACTCCAGCCTAACACAGCCTTTGTGTTCCACCTCAATCGTTCCCTGAGCCTTAAATCCAATTGCTCTTCTCTAATGGGGAAAGGATGATCCCATTCTTCTCTTTACTATGATCTGCCAGACAGCTGACAAAGTGTATTCTTGCAGCCACTTCCTCATCTCTTCCCCCCTTTTCCAAAGAACAGGGTGATTCATATGTTACGGTGACCTACATCTGGACTTGGCACCAGGCTCTGTACTAAAAATAGGCCCAACAAGGTCAGTCCTTTGGCTCTGTCTTTTCTAAAGATAAATCTGCTTCCCTTTCAGATATCAAGTGTTGGGGCAACAAAGGATACAGCTTTGTTGCCCCAACACTTTCACTGTAGGACCTAGGCCAGTTTGTGGGTCACCTATGGGGACTGCTGACATGAATGGGATGGTTTCATTTCAGGTGGGCTTCAACCGATGGCAATAATCCCATCACACAAAATTGGGCACATCAGGTTTGACAACTGGAAGTTAAGTCATGGCAACCGGACCTCTTTTCTTGAGAGATCGAAACGCCAGTTGCCATGATGATGACTCAGGTTCCAGATAACCTCACCTGGAGGACTGAGAATCTTCACAGACATCAGGTTTGACGGTTTCACCCATCTGTTGGCAACGATCCCAGCTTGGAAAAGTTGTGTGTCTACTACAATTTCCATGATTCCCCAGGTAGCATGGCCATGAACACGTGTCTTGTTTTGTTTTTCCCAAAAGGGAATAAATTTTCCCAGTTCTAATAGCAGAAAAGAACATGATTCAATGGAATACTTATGTGTCCCAAAGCAGATCTTTCTCATCACTTGAGCATTCTTTTTGTACTGTAATAACTTCAGGGGAACCTTTAAAAAATAAACCAGAGAGCCCATCACAGCTGTATGTTCCTTTTCCGCAAGTATCATCCCTGCCAACAGATACAAGATCTGATTTCTCTGCAGTGACTGTCATTGTAGTCGCAGCAGTGTTTAACATGGGCAGGATCCTTACAAAACAATAAATGCCGAGAGGTTTTCTGGCCATATGTTATCATTCCCTCTGCTTTTACACACTGAAAATAGGTTCCAGGGTGTGCCATCAGATCTCTTCTTAGAGGGTGCCTTCCCAAAGAAAGATCACAGATGGTTTTCCAAAACATGCTGTCAGCCCTGATACTCAAATCATCACACTCTTTGTAATTTGGGACTCCCTCCCCTGCCCCAGTATCTGAAGGCTGTTGCTCACACTAGGCAATATACCGTATATACTCGAGTATAAGTCAACCCGAATATAAATTGAGACCCCTAATTTAGCCCCCCAAAACTGGGGAAACGTATTGACTCGAGTATAAGTCTAGGGTGGGAAATGCAGCAGGGCCTGGCAGCTCCTCCTTTGTGAGCTGGGGGAATGGTGTGTGATGTTTAAAACGACTTTTAGCCACCAAGGCAAGCGCTTGCCTCAATAGCTAAAAGTCATTTTAAACATTGTGTGCCGCTCCCCCGTGAAGCAGAGGGGGTCAGGAGAAGCAGCGCACAATGTTTAAAATGACTTTTAGCCACCGACCCAAGCACTTGCCTTAGTGGCTAAAAGTATTGACCCGCATATAAGTCGAGGGCCCTTTTTTTCAGCCCAAAATTAGGGCTGAAAAACTAGGCTTATATTCGAGTATATACAGTAAACAAGTCTTTATAAGCTGTTATCCTCAAAGAGTGAAAGATAGCTGTTTGAGTTGATTTTGCTAAAGGATATATTTTACATCTAGATTGCTTTTGTTGTGCAATTATGCCCTGGAAACGAAACAAGGACCTAATTTGCAATGATGTTATGAAAGGTAAAAAGAGCTAATTGCAGGGAAATCGCATCAGCAGAAATAAAGCAAGCTAATTGTAGGGAATGCTCATTCATGTTAAGGAAGTGTGATGATGAGGTTGCTAGCAGATGAACCGTTTCAGTCAAGTGGAGAGTTTTTTGAGTTGAAATCCTGCCAGTTAGTTTTGTTCACATTCAAATTCCTAAGTCCACAGTTCTTTCCACCCCAAACATGAAGACATTTCAAATGTTGGTTAAAAAAAAATTAAAAACAAACGATTTTTTAAACAACCTTGAAATTCAGTTCTGCTCCATTTGTGTCATCCAAATGCAGAGCAAATGAATTGACTCTAGCTTCAACTTGTCCTGGGATGAGGAAGAAAATTACTCTAGTCTGCACCTGCCTTAAAGCTGTTAAATATGTGAAACCTTAAATAAAAAGGAGGATGGCAACACTAATTCAGCAGGCACATGGTTGCATGCACAGGGATTGAAGCACGGACTTTTCAGAAGACTCCAGAGACCTGGATCTGGATCAACAGAACTGCAAGAACACACTTCTCCCCCATGAAAATTGTTTGAAACTCAAGTTTTTTCCCCATCTTGAATATTTAAAAAACAAACAAACCCAGAGGAACTGGAGAAAATTCTAATACCAAATGAATGGAACTGGAGTTGGGCACGAACTGCTGGTTTGGTGGTTCGTCTTCACTCCTTTTTTGCCTGAACAGGTGTTTGGTGCTTCCTAGTTCTGACTCCTTCAGCAGGTACCCACTCAGAGGCAGCGCTTGGAGTAGGAGTGGCAGGGAAGCCAGGGGTCTGTCTCTGATCGGGCACCCTCCAGAGGAGGCAGGGCTGAGAAGCGCCAAACCCCCTGCTTGGCTGAAAGACGAACCAGCAGTTCGTGCCCACCTCTGCACAGGACTAAATTACTAAATGGTCACCCACTCCTGTTTCTCACTATGCTTTTGTTTCATGTGCATCTTTCCCCTCTCCACTGAAGTTTTTAATTACTCCTCAGACAAGAAAGGCTAAACAAAGCTGCAAGAGAGTTGGCAGCCCCTTCTGAATATCCATCAGCACCAGAAAGTGTCTCATCTGCTCAGCCGCATAAGCTCTGGCCCGGCTGTGTGGAGGATGCAATTTAATCGATGACATGGTGTGTCAGCCTCACCCTCCTGGTGGGGTCACAGCACAGCACCTTATCCAGATCTAATAAAAGGCAGGGTGGTGGCTTGACCCCACTCGGAAGATCAGCCCAGCTGGCTGGCTTCTCTTGGCCTGCAGCACGATCAATAGAGAGAGCAGCAATAGAGACCTGCGTCCCCAGGATGGAAGGGGGGAGCAGCTGGGGAGTAGCAGAAGCCACTGAGAAATCTTTCATTGGTAATCAAAGAGGATTTCCAGGATGTTCAAAGACATTTTGACCTCAGCTCTGAAAGATGTGCTTCATCACTGAGCTATAGCTTTTCCTCCAAACAAAATTTTACTCCTTTGTGGTCTCCCATCAAATGCTAATCAGACCTGATGTTGCCTAGCTTCAAGAATTAGAGGGTATCAGAGGTAAAAAAAATCATTCAAGTGGATTAAAAAAGTAATATAGCACCATTTGATTAAAGCTGAGATTTCTTAGGCGATTTGGAGCTGTTCTCTTCATCTTTTTCAAGCCAAAATTACAGTTTTGCAACTGCACAGTTATCGCCTCGGCTTATTTCCATGTATAAGACGACTCTCAAGGTTTGGCCTAACAATTTTAGACAAAAATATAGTTTTATACATGGAAAAATACTGTATTCGAAGATTCTTAGATAATGTGGGGTGGGGTGGGGTAGTAGAGATGTTACTTCTGAATCATTTTAACAAACCATGGTTATAACCTGTAATCTCCAGGCTTAAAACCAGGGTCCTTCAAGGGCCAGATGCAGGGGAGTGGTATCAGGAGGCAGATACCTAGTCTCGTGCACTCCCAGAGGCATCTGGTGGGGCTACTGTGAGATACAGGAAGCTGGACTAGATGGGCCTTTGGCCTGACGCAGCATGGCTCTTCTTATATTCTTATGTTCTTATGTACAATGTCCAAGTTGGTGTTCAGAAATACTTTTCGTTGCTGTGACGGAGGTGGCTCACAAATGGGCCTAAGGATCAGTGTAGCTTATGCGTATGATGTACAATATGTTTTGGAATTAGGTCTGAGCCAACCTATTACAGATGGGGCACATTATGTGGTTTGGTGAGAGTATCCCATTTCATTTTGAAAAAACTTTCCAGTAACTAAGGGAGTGAAAATACCTCTTCCTCTTTGTCCCTGTTGATACTTTTTAAAAAACATCTTCGCAGCAGCAGCAAAATAAAATAAAATAAATATAAATAATAATAATATAAGAAAGAAAGAAAGAAATATAAACATTCATATCACTAATTTAATAGAGACACTCTGTGTTTCAGCCGTCATCAGTTTTGATGGAATAACTGTGTGCAATCAAGAGAGCCAAATAGTGAGATTGATTGCAAAGAGTTCTGACCATGGCTTCTGAAAATTGTAGGACGGTGACCGGCTAAGATCTGCACTAGCCAGGAGAGATAGCCTTTACTAGCCCAATGAATTCCTAATTTAGTCAAAAGAAACCGATATTGCAGTTGATCTTTGCAGAAGTAACCGTGGAAAGACCAAAGGACTCACACAGATTTGTAAATGTTTCTACAGCCGCCAAGTTTCACCTCTCCTTGCTGAAAAAGTTGGATTAACCAACTTTGGTTTTTAAAGCATGGAATGCACAGAATCCAAAATGCGCACCTCCCCCCCCCCCCATAGCTGCCCCTTAGCTTGTCTGCTCTTTCTGTAATTCTGGCGCTGAGTTGATGCATCACACCCTCTCTCCTGCTCTCTCCTGCCTCAATATGTCACTGGCGGAGAGTTTTCATTGCACAGTGGGGGGACAGAGCCACACACAGTTCAGTTGTCATTAATCAAAACCATTCACTATCTTTTTCTCGCCTGGATCAGGCCCGGGGGCTGATCAGCCTATTTCTTCTTCTTCTTCTTCTTCTTCTTCTTCTTCTTGTTCAGTCGTTCAGTCATGTCTGACTCTTCGTGACCCCCTGGACCAGAGCTCACCAGGTCTTCATATCTTCTTCTGCCTCCTGGAGTTTGGTCAAATCCATGTTGGTTGCATCGATGACACCGTCCAACCATCTCATTCTCTGCCATTCTCTTTTTCTTTTGCCTTCAATCTTTCCCAACATCAGGGACTTTTCCAAGGAGTCCTCTCTCCTCATGAGGTGGCCAAAGGACTGGAGCCTCAGCTTCAAAATCTGTCCTTCCGGTGAACATCTGGGGTTAATTTCTTTCAGGCTGGATGGGTTTGATCTCCTTGCAGTCCAGGGGACTCTCAAGGCTCTCCTCCAGCACCACAGCTCAAAAGCATCGATTCTTTGCCTTAGCAACCGCCTACTCATCATCACCCAAGTGCTTTCTTCTTTTGGGATCAGCTGGGCCTCAGCCACCTGGCATGCTCTGAGGAGGATGTAGAGCAGAACTGGAGAGGAGGAGGCTGCCAGGAAGCTGAGTCAGCAGCGGTAAATCCATCAGCCCCCACCCCCTCCCCACCAAGGACGCTGCAGGAAGGACAAAGTCCTCCACTGAGAGATCTCTCTCAAGCAGCAGCCTTGGAAGCAGAACCGTCCGGGATTTAATTGAGGGCCATTCATTCCTGGAGGCAATTTCTTCTCCGTTAAGGGACATCGAGTGGATGCAACCCCCACCCCTTCCACCCACCCTCTCTCAAGATGGAGGGCTCCTCATCTAATCATGCATTAACCTTTGCCCTCCCATTAGGGATGAACGTGGCTGGGCCCTCAGAAGCTTTCAGGGCAGGCTTCCAATTAGCCAAAGTGGCTTTTCTTGACAAGGCCCTGCTATTCCTCTCCGAGCAATAAGGAGGGAGGGAGGGGCTTGGCTTTGAAATGCACAAGGAGTCAGAGTATTGATTTTGGATTGATCATCTTTGGGCTGGGGGAGGTGGGTTGGGTGGGCTCAGGCTCCTTTTCATCAGTGGCAGAGAGAGAAATGTCTCCCACTCCTCACCTTTGAGGTTCTCGCTTCTCCGAGAAGGAGCTTCTGTTCTGTTCTTTCCCCCCTACCCATTGGCTCTTTCTTGAATGTTCATCTACCACCCCCATGGCTACAAGCTGGGGTAATGGGAGACGTACTACTGGCCACCCCAAGCTCTAGAAGCAACCAGGTTTGCAGATCTGAGGGCATTCTGGGCTAATCTGATCTGGCTAAGTAGATAATTCAGCAACAAGCCTCTATTCTCCATATAAGAACATAAGAACATAAGAAGAGCCCTGCTGGGTCAGGCCAAAGGCCCATCTAGTCCAGCTTCCTGTATCTCACAGTGGCCCCACCAAATGTGTCTGGAAGTGCATGAGACTAGATATCTGTCTCCTGATACCACTCCCCTGCCTCTGGCCCCAGAAGTACCCTGGTTTTAGGCCTGGAGATTACACATCTCCATCATGGTTTGTCACCTGTGGTGGACTTTTCCTCCAGGAATGTGTCCAATCTCCTTTTGAAGGCATCCAGGCCAGAGGCCATCACCACCTCCTGTGACAGGGAGTTCCACAGACTAACAACACGCTAGGTAAAAAAAAAATTCTTTTGTCTGTTCTCACTCTCCCAGCCTTCAGTTTGAGTGGATGTCCCCTAGTTGTGGTATTTTGTGAGAGGGAGAAGAGCTTCCCTCTATCCACTTTACTCATGTCCTGCATTATTTTGTACGTCTCAGTTCTTCGATTGTCATAACAAAGGAATAAAGAAGAATACCTGCATTTAACGTAGTCACTGATGCATGTTTTCCTGCTTAGATGAAGAAAGGGAGGACAGTGATCAATACTGATAATGCATCCCTCGCAGCCTTTTATTCCTTGTGAGAAATGAGAGCGGAGGTGTCCATTTCAAATTTCCTCCCACTAGGTTCTTCTGCATGATTTATTTTATTTCAAATAGGATTTCTCAGTTGTTCGGCAATGGTTGTCCCCCACCCCCCAAAACGATACAGCAGCATGACAACCCTTGCACAACATGGCTTCTTTTTAAAAACATGCCTTGCAACAATTGGTGAGCTGCATTGTACATACTAGTTTCTTGGGGGGTGGGGTTGAACAGGAAAATGGCAAGGTTAGGGCAGAATGGGAGGGAGCTCTCAGTGTTGGGAAATCATGAAAAATCACAAAGAAAGATAAAATGTTCAAAGAAGTGTCCAAATCTGTAATCTACACAACCATATGCGGCAGCTAGATTTGCCTCCCATGTTGTACATTTCTTGCCAGGAGTAGCACAGCAGTATCCATTTTTTTAATCAATATGTCTTATCAGCAACTAAACTGGATGGTTTTTTTTTCTTATGGGAAAAGTCAGAGCAGCAGTAACTCCTTGCAAACCTAAAGAGGGGGTGGGGAAAGAGAGAGAGGGGGAGGGGGGGAGTCAGCCTTGGAGTCCATGAGCAGAAATAAAAGAAAATCAGGACTCAGTGGGGAAAAAAGACAGATATTGATTAAGCCTCTGAGGGCTCTTCTTCAAAGTAGGCATCCCCCATCTTAGTGAGAAGAGTGGAGAACCAAAATCACTCTGATTAGCTGTCGACTCAACTGGTTCTGTAGCTAAAATTAATGCTCCGGATACCATCACACTTCAAGCTGGTTCTTTAAAATTTACAAGCCTCATCCCGCAATGTTAGTTGAACTACAGATCTTACAGCATCAATATCTAGCCGAGGTGAAATTGGGATTTTTTTTTTCTCTTACATAACAGCTCAGGTTGCCAAATTTTTCTTAGCTGTAATCCACAGAAGGGCGGCATTACTGGCAGAAAGTTGACCAATGTAGAGTGTTTCATAGTTGCAATCTCTCTCTTCTCACTGTACTGTTTTATTGTTATCGTCTATTTTTTCTTTTCTATCTGAACGAGGCATATGACCATAATAAAAAGTAATTGATTGATTGATTGGTTGGTTGGTTGGTTGGTTGGTTGGTTGGTTGGTTGGTTGGTTGGTTGGCTGGTTGGCTGGTTGGTTGGTTTCCCAATATTTCCCAATATTTCGGTCCAATATTTCAGCCCAAGTGCTTGGCATATAGAGATGGGCACGACTCAAAAAAATTGTTTTTCGTTTTTCATTTGGTTGTTTAGGGGTCCGTTTTGGTTCGTTTTCATTTTCATTGGGTTTTTCCACAAATTTTTCATTTTTGTTTCGTTACCTAACGAAAATGAAAAACGAAAACAAAAACAAAAACATTCTGTTTCGTTAGCATTCTTTTCAGTTCAATGTGTTTGCCGCAATGAAAATGAAAAAATGGCAAAATTTTTCATTTCGTTTCCGTTTCCGTTTTGTTTTTGAAAAATTTTCATTTTCGTTTTGTTACCTAACGAAAACGAAAAAACGGAAACGGAAACAAAAATTTCGCTGAGTCGTGCTCATCTCTATTGGCATATTCCAAATTTACATATTCCGTTTCCAGCCTTATATTCATCGTTACTTATCTCCCTCTTCACCTAGTACAAAGAATGAAAATAACAAAGTACAATATTAAGTTAGCCTATTTAATGTTTATTTAATTATATTTAATTCTTCATTTTACTTAGCAGCTTGAAATCTATTTGCTTAGCTCAGTATATGATAGGCATACATTTATATATGTTTTCATCTAACACAAAGGGTGAAGATAGCAAATTTGACTTTTAAGATATCCTATCTAATCTATAAGATTTAGCAAATAATAAACATCATCAACCAATCATATTTTATCTGTTCACCTACATTCTATAGATAGATAAAACGGATGCATAGTAAGCCGCCCGTATGTGTAACTCTAGACAGGCCATTGAAGCGTCTGAAAAAATATTTCTGCTGCCTGCATCTTCTTTCCGCTCTGTTACCCTGTAATAAAATGTACTGACAATAACTGTGTTAGTTGATGGTGTTATTAGCAGACATGTCAATACTGATTTCCACTGTTATATTCTGCAATCTTCTGCTGCTCTGTGGACTCAATGAGCTGTGTGGACAAGGTGTGACTCCATCCTTCCTAAGTTTGACAGTAAGGTTTCTCTTTCGCCGGATATTGAAAAATTGCTTAACGACCTGCCTCTTTCCAGCTCCCTGTCTCCCCTTCTTTTCGAAGGCAGATCAGGCACTTGGGGATCGAAGGATGATGCCATCCCAAATTGAGAATCCATCTCACTTATTCAAGCCCACTGAGGTGAAAATGAACACTTTTCAAAAAGGACACGCCATGAAATTAGAAGTGATGTTTTAAATCTCATTTTGAATAGAGGCCTTTTATGGCTCCATAGATGTTATTCTCGGGGGATTTTTATAAGCACCTTCCTTCTGTTCTCGGTTTCTCTTTTTTTAAAAAAA
>JAHTLZ010001845.1:0-15792 GCA_023846285.1 Phrynocephalus versicolor
TGTTCCATTTATTGTTATGGATATGTACCTGATGTTTACCACTGGCCTGATGTTTACCAGTGATGGGGGAACAACAATTTTCCTTTTCCTCCAAAGTTGCAAGTCACCCTATATTTAGATCACGTGTCTCTGAACTCCTTATCCAGAAGTGACCTCGTGTAGTTTATTTATGTATTTTTTATTTGTTTATATTATTGATGTGCCACTTTTATCCCCATAGGGGACCCAGGCTGACCCACTGCAATTATAACTACAAAATAATTGATAATAGAGATGGGCTCAAACCAACCTATGAACCAGAAAAAGCAACAAACCGGACTGATCCGTTGTTTGGTTCGTGACCTGCTTTGGGGGGTCCCGTTTTACCAAAGGAAAACAAGGCACTGGTTTTTTCCACCCTTGGAACTTTGTTTTCCTTTGGCAAAACAGATGCCCGCCTGCTCCCATCCCACTGTCCCTGTTGCCTCCCTACCTGGTCCTGCTGCCACCACCTCCTCCTTCACCACTACCACCATCAGGGTCATTGGACCCAATTTCCATTCCAGAGACTGGGCCCACAGACCTCTGTGCATGAGCCCACTGCCCAGCTCCAAGATCCATCCCAGAAAGGCACTATGGTTGATGGTGTCAAAAATTCCTAGAGGTCCAGCCAAGCCAATACGGACAGACTCCCTTTGCCCAGTACCCAGAGAAGGTCATTCAGCAAGGCAACCAAAGCAGTCTCCATCCCATAACCATGCCCGATGCCAGATTGAAATTAATGTAGATCAGCTGCTTCATCCAGGACCCTCTTGATGTGAGGTACTACAACACAGTCCAAAGCTGTGCCTGAGAATGTAATATTGGAGACCTGGTGAAGAAATAAATTTTCCAAAGCTTTGTGAAGGTAATATTTATAGGAAACTCTTTCATACCTTCAATAGCAAATGGCTTCCCCACAGTCAAAAGTTTACAGTCAGCATCTATTGACACTTCATAATCCAGGAGCGCTTTGTCCATGATGAAGGCATCTAGTTTCTCTGGATCTTGCCTGTAAAACAACAATACATAAAACCAAGAATAACACCCCAAATTACTCAATAAAGAACAAGGAACTGTCTTAGCTGAATGAATTTGTACAAGGCTTATTGCTTCCCGATGTAGATTCTGAATCTGTTTCACCCAAAGCTCAAGGGGTCTTTTAACAGAGTACAAAAATCAAACCGAAATTTAATTTACACGTCAATAAACACCAGCATTTGATGCCAAGCCCAGGGCAGAGAACAGTCAAAGGATTATTCTGGTGTTTGTTTTTTAAAGTACTTCTCCAGCGAATTGTAACTGAAAGGATTTATAAATGCTAAGAAATAAATTTTATCTAAGTATTGAATAGGAAGGAATCACCAATAAAGACACAGTGAGATGAAAAAAGATCTCTGTGTATCTTTAAATAGAAATTGTCTGGAAGGCGTCTCTAAATCAGAATGACTTGACCTGCCTAGGGGGGTCTAAGAATATTGGCAGTACAGGGCACCCACAGAGAGCTTTCAGCACATGCTTAACTCTCTTGCTGCAGCTCTCTCATGGAGTTTCTTAGTACTGTACTTCGGCTGGACTGATCCTGCGCACAGAAGGAGAACCTCCATAGCAGTGTCGCTCCAGCCCAGATTGAACCCAATAGCTCTGTGATTTGCCCATGCCCACGTACTGTTCATGGCCACACATCGGTTGGGTCATCAAAGGCACGGCTCGCACTTACTTTAGGTATTCCACTCCGTCTGGAGTTGCAGGCACATTGAACCTTTTCATGTACTCGTGCATATCTGGGAAGCTTTGCTTGAAATAATCTTCCGCGCTGCTTTCTCTCACAGTTCCAAAGCGAAACCCTTGTGAAGGGTGGTGCAGCTGAGGGAGAAGTGGGAGCGGGGGGAGGGGGAAAGACACCAAAATCCTATTTTAAAAACACAGCAAAGAATTTTGTATTGTCACCAGCTCCGCAGGATTCTCGGACTGTTACATAGTTTCTGTGCTTGGTGATGAAATGGTCACAACAGCCTACATATGAGGAATGCTGAGACCGGTCATGATGGGCTTCATCTGCAGAAGAGCAGTCCGCTTAGGGTATTTGTACACGACCCCTAAACTCTGCCGCAAATGGCTGCCAGCTCCAGAGCTTACAATTGTTTCCCCACCAGCTCCGGAGTTTGCAGGAAATTAAGTGCGACCACGCCCACCTAAGCACATCCCAGCGCACTTTTCAGGTACCTGCTCTTGGAGGGTGAAAATCCGGTGAGTGCCGGGCTCTCCTCGCTTCTGTTTGTTTTTTTTGCCTCCCGCCCCTTTAAGAGAAGGGACGGGAGGCAAAAAAAAAAAAAAACCAGAAGAGAAGGAATCAGGACGATGGGGCTCCGGACAGACAGGAGCAAGGAAGTGCGGAGGGGTGGGGACGCAGGAAGAGCAACGAACCCCCAAGATCTCTGGTCCGAGTTTAAGTGGCCAGCGGATCTTAGGGGTCATGTGAAAAGGCCCTAAGTGAGATTTTAAAGGACTAAGGCTACCGGTTATTTATAAAGACACTCCAGCAACCCAACGCTTCTACAAAGATGCCTGCAAGCTTTTCTTACATGTCATGGGATTGCTTGTTCATGTAATTATGGTAGCCTAAGGTTTTAAATACAGTATTGCTGTTTTAGGTCATTTTACAACTCTCTCTGTCATATCCTTATCTACTGATATTTCTCAGAAGGTGCAGTGCATGGCCCTCTAGATGTTGCCAGACTACAACTCCCATCTGCCCCTGGAGAGTTTAGCCAAGGAAGAAGACTGCGATGAGTTCAACTCCAACAATATTTGAAGCGCTAAACATATTTATTTTTATTTTTTAAAAAATTATTTTTACTCCACCTTTCCCCTTGGATAAGGACCCAAGGTGGTTTACAATAATGAGGGACAATATACAGCCCAGAACATTCAAAATATATTCAAGTTAAGAACAGGGAATTAGAGCCAACCAGCTTCTATATACATACATATATAGAAACCTAAATTCAGTAAAATCCCCTATCCTATGGATCAGTATCCATGTCTAAAAATATTAAATAAAACCCCTCAGAAATATGTATTTATATGCACAGTATTTGTATGGTATATTTACCAGAATTAGCCACTAGGAAGAGGCAGAGACGATGTGATGTATAGTGTCCACTACTCCCAATTTGGGGGGATTTTGAACATATTCGACCGCACTCCACCCCAATACTGCAGTCCTACTTTATATGGATGGACATATAGATGTGCCTTTATTTTGCCAATTGTATTGAGAAGGACTTGGTAAAATATTCTTTGAAAGCAATATAAAACGAAAATAGTCTAAATAAAGGGGGGGGCAGGAGAATGCTTTTTATCCTGCTCCCTCTCATTTAAATATTGATTATTGAAGGTTGGTTGGGAGGTGAAGCTAGAGGGAAATAAAGGGGCAGTCTGACCCGGTCATACTATGCTGTTTAGACAAAGGGTGAATCAACGGAGGTCAGTAGGCTTCATGCAACCACCCAATGCCTATTTGTTTTGTCCACCTGCCCCCCCCCCCCATGGCAGATGGAATCTGCAGGAACTTCTGGGTCACTTTGTGTTCCAAGATGATCATTTTATATTGAGGGAGGTGATAGGTTTTCTCCACTTAAGCTGGAAAATTATCTAAAAATGGCAAATTGTACTCTGGGAGATGAACAAAACTGAGAAATTATCTGGGAGTGGAGGGGCAGTTTTCCACCCAGGGTGTTAGGGAGACTGTAAGGGCTGCAAAAATGGGCTTTCATGAATGCAAAGAAGTACCAAAGTCTCTCTCTCTCTCTCTCTCTCTCTCTCTCTCTCTCTCTCTCTCTGTGTGTGTGTGTGTGTGAAGTGGCTCACCCTGACATTTCCCCCCACCCCCGCCATCTGCCACTTGTTGGTTTTTATTGTTATTTAATTGGTTTTATATTGATATATTTAACTGTTTGGCCTGTCTTTATCTCTTTGTTGTGAACCGCCCGGAGTTCCTTCGGGAAGATGGGCAGTATATAAGCCTAATAAATAAATAAATAAATAGTGTGAGGGGACAGATGGAAACCAGTGGTAAAGAACTAGATTGAAATGGAACAGGGACTTTCATGCAAGCCACCTTCTGTTGACCTGGTGGCTGAAATCAGAACCATAACTATGGTGGATAGGCCAGGGTGCTAAAATCTGAAGGACTCAATGAGGAGCTGCTCTAAGGGTCTGAGAGTAGAGAAAACAGGTATCCAGGAAGAAAGTCAGGAAAAGCCCCAGGTTCAAAGGTTGATGGCTTGTGTGTACTTCTGGAAGGAAGAACAGGCATGTCCAACCTTCGGTCCTCCTGATGTTTTGGATCATAACTCCCAGAATTCTAAGCTTAGATTGTCAGTGACAAAGGACTGTGGGAGTTGTGGTCCAAAACATCTGGAGGGCTGAAGTTTGGGCATGCCTGACCTAGAATGACCCACAACAAGCTTGTATCCTACCTAGCAGCTAATGCCAGCAGCTGAACGTCTCTGGGCAGAAGGAAGTGCCAGACAGTAGAGCTCAATGAAGAGCCCTTAGGGCCATTATATTCTCAGACCCAGATGTTCTTTCCCATTTCTCCATCCCCAACCTATGTATGGCAGTTGCATGTGACCCAGATGGAATGAGTAGAATGGTTAAACCCTGACCACCAAGACTGCTATCTACAGCTGTTGCTATAATGGTGTCTTCTGGACATATGTGGTGGCCGTGCTGTGGTTTAACAGAACTCAGAGTGTAGTCTTCTGGCACACTGCCATGGCGGCACAGGGGACATGGCACCTGGGCCACAAAGATAGAATCCTTGTTTAGTTCCCTAGAGCATAATATCAAATGGCTCTTTCAGCACACTAGGAGAATGTTTGACATCTAGTAACCAGGCCTGGCATTGCCATTGGGCAAACTGAAGCAACCCCTTTGAGCAAGAAAAACTGGGTATGGGGCAACAGCAGTTGCCTCTTGCCTGCTCTTTCCAAGTCTATTGGCTGCTCCCCACTGTTGGAAGAAAGAGCAGTGGGTCCCATATGCCAGTATCCGTATAATCTGGCCCACTGCCCTCAGGAACAATGGATATGGTAGCCAAACTATTACCACTCAGAGCTGAAGGAAGATTCAACTGCTAGGCCAGGCAGTTTCTGTGTAGGGAATGAGAGAGGGGACACCTCCTTGTCTTTCATGGCAGGCAACAAGACTGTCTTGGCCCATCCCTTCCAATATGCCCTGGAAGCAGACATATTATAGGATGAATGGCTATTTCTCCCTGTGAAACCGTGATCATTGAGTTGCCAAGCCATACTGAGACTCCATCCAGCTTTAGAACTGAAGAAGTGGCCACGGCCTATGATGGGATGCCGCCAGAGAGTCCTTGCCCACCGTAGACCTCTGAAACTGGGAGTGCGTTTGGGCATTTGCCACACTCCGCAGATGGAGAGGGCACAGTTGCCAAGTCTGAACAGCAGGCAATTTTTCTTAGCATTCCTTGAGGACAAAGATTAAGAAGAGCTTTACAGGAACACATACGGCTGCTGTCTCCTTTTCCTTACTGCTCTTCAATGTCATTTATTCTCTTTAGTGCTATTTGGAAGATGGGCCATTATGGGGCTAGTCTTGGGCCCACTTTAATCCTTCTATTATGGCTGCTGTCATTAGGACATTACAACACCCCTGCTATTCCTCCACGGAGCAAGATGGCCTTTGCACGTGAGCGCCTTAGTACATTTTTGAAGGACAGTTCGGACTATCTCAGATTACCCATTACCACTCAAATAATCTAAGTATAAATCATAAATTGTCAAAAGAATAACAGCAGGTGGCAACTTAGCTAACAGAGATAGGTGAGGCCTTGTCACAGCCAGTTTCTCTCTTTATAATTTACCAAGTGGTGAACTCAAAGTAAGAGAGTTACAAAAGCAAAGAGATTTAACCACATTTTCGCCATGCAAACATCACTATTTGTTTTACCCCTTGTCTGACTACTCATTGAAGCAATAGCATACCTCACAATGACTGTGATCCTGTTGTTTTATATAAGACAAAACACAAAATTCACTGGTTTCCGGCTAGTGCAGTGGTTCTCAACCTCTGGGTCCCCAGATGTTCCTGGACTGCAACTCCCAGAAGCCTCTACCACTCACTGTGCTGGAAGGGGTTTCTGGGAGTTGCAGTCCAGGAACATCTGGGGACCCACAGGTTGAGAACCACTGAAGTAGATTGTAGCCAATGCTGTTTTAATAGCATGGTCTCTACCAGGGGGGTTGGGGTCCTTAAAACATTTGTTTTTGTCTTCTCCCATCACGATGTATTTTTCTTTTCCCTTTAAAATGGATGTCGCCACCAGCCACAAAATAGAGGCAAGCCATGTGATGGGATCATGTTCAACCAATAGCATGCCCAGGTTGCAGACTGGGCGGGCAGGTCTGGCAGCCACAGAGGGCATAAAAAGGTCTGGCAGCCCCCGTCCTCCTTGCAGTCTCTGGTGGGAGTTAAGGTGGGATTGCTGTCTCTGCTGCGACTCTAGCTTCAGTCCTGCAGCCTCCCTGTGTGCGTGCATGCTGCGTACCTCTCGGTGAGTAGTCTTCCTTGCCTTGCAGTACAGTCACTCTGTGCCTACCTTGCACCCTGGGCAACGCCCGCCACTGCCTTTGCAGCCTCCCTGCATACCTAGTCTATACTGTGTCTCTGCCAGCATCCATTTTTTTAGTGTTCCCCCTCTGGTCTGGGGCGTTGGGGGACGCCTGCGCATGGAAATGCTTTAAAAATAGCGCAAAAAGCAGGTAGAAACGACAAACGAAAAAACGAAAAACGGTAACGAATTTTTTTAAAAAAATCACGACAAACGGAAATGAACTGAAACAGAACTCTCAATGACAAACGAAAAACCGAAACGCCATTTTTCTGTTTCGTGCCCATCTCTAGTTATCAGTGCTTTATTGGGAGATAGTGCTGAATGCTATCTCAGAAGTTTGGCTCAAGACACTTTCATTGCAGTCCTGAACTCACTGATTCACTGTGATTAAATCAAAACTGAACTAAAACACTGCATGCACATTCTTCTCAGTCTCCTTGGCATGGCCAGTCTTGCAGAAATGTAGATAGAGGGCCCAAGGCTCCTATGAAAATTAGAGATATTAGCACACACTGCTGTCGGAAATCAGGGGAAATGGAAGATTGTGCTTATCTAGAGATCACTTTTCAAAGTGTCCCTAGCAGATAACAGCAGCTTTTTCCAGGCCTTCATCTAAATGTGGATGCCATTAACCCACTCTGCCCTTCCTTAGAATTTGAATCTTCCTTTGCCTCAGGGATGCCCAGTTTTTCCACAGCTGTGTTATCAAATGCTAGGCAGGCCTGTCCCTACCAAGAGGTTGCCTCAGGTGATGGATGCTGAGGTGTACAGAGTGTGAGGTAAGACAGTCAAGGAGAGAGCTGTCTACTGTTCACCCTGCCCCCATAACTCTTATGCAACTCTGCCTCCCCCCAGTGACCTATCTTCCAAGATGGAGTCTAACTGCTAATCCAATCAGCTTCTGTTCAGGGAATTGTGGCAGAGGTTAGGGTGCCATCTTGCCTTGCTCCTTAGGCAGCCAAGTATCTTGTGTCAGCCTTACGTTGGGAATTTCAAGTAGCAACATTCTGGCGCAAAACTGCTGTCTGTGCAGATGCGCTGACTTTTGTTATTTCCCTCGTCCTCAGTGAGTTTCCACAACAGAGCAGGGATTTGAATCCAGGTCCCTTAAATCCTTGCGCGACACAGTATCCACTACACTACACTTGGGTTCTACATCTGAAAGGTTTATTTGAAATGCCAGGCAAGGAAAATAATGAATACCCTTTAAATTATGAAAGACAGAAACATGTTACACAAAAAAGTCAAATGAAAATATATGTAAATGATTTATGGAGGAGAGCAAAAGCAAAGGAAGGGGAGCAAATTACATGCCAAAATAAATGGTGAAACATGCTGGAAATGCAATGGAAAGGCATCTGTAAATAAACAAATGTAAGCACAGGAGGCAATGGAAAGGCATCTGTAAACACAACACAGGATGTCTGCAGTAGTAAATACAAAAATTATACCAGTAGATTACAGTATAATTCTAGCTGGACCTTACAGGATGAACAGGAAAGAAACAGAAAAGAAAAACATTATTTGTACACATTGAGACCACAATGAGAACTAACTACTGAGCGGAGCTGGCATGGAAATGTAACTAGTATCTTAGAAACAAGAAAGAGAACTGTGAATGAATCAAAATCACCACCACCACATGATGTTAACTGGGTAGCCACAAGGCTGATTGAAGCAACCCTCCCCAGTCTGTGTTCCAGAAGGCTAAGTTGCCTTGGACCCTTTTGAGAGAAGGATGGATCCCTCAGACAGGAAGTCAATAATGGCAGAGGGGCTTCCCTGAAAGCAACCTTGCCCAACGCTCAGCATTTCTGGCCTTCCCCCTCCAGTCTACACCTGCAAAGGAGGAGGGGGAGTGTTGGGCTGCTAATATTAGAACCTTTAATAGCATTCTCCTCCATAGCAATTATGCTCAGGCTACATGCCAGAGACAACTTGGGCTACTCATTTTCTGCAGATCAAAGCATGCTGCTGAATGGTGTTGTCTAAGCATTTCAGGCCTGCTGCCTAGATGCCCTAAGCACATCCAATCTCGCCTGATTTTGGAAGCTAAGCAGGGTCAGTCCTGGTTAGTACTTGGATGGGAGACCACCAGGGAATACCAGGTGCTGTAGGCGCCCAGAGTAGGAACTGGCAAACCACTCCAGTATTTCTGCCAAGAAAACTCCATGGACATGGAATCATAAAGAGTTGGTCACAACTGTAATGACACACACACACACACACACACAAGCATTTCAGGCACAGGTCTTGAAAGAGGAAGAAAGATCCCCACAGAGTACATTTACTCCCTAATTTGTTGTGACACTGTCCAAAAATATACCATCACAAGCTATCACATGATGGTTTCAGACGGAAGATGACATCAGCATGTAGGATTTGACCAACATACAGTTCCTGGCAGTGGCCAATGAAATGCCTCTTGGGAAGCTGATCAATACTTTTCCTTTACTGCTGACATTTGCGGCCCAAATACAAAGTGATATTAAATCCATCTTTGAATTCAATACACTTTGTGTGGTGGTGGTGGTGGTGGTTGCGGAGTGGGAGTGAAAACAGTATCAACTATCAACAATTGGCATATGTATGAGAGATGAAGGTATGCACCAGGATTGCAAGAGATTAATTATGACGCTGGGATGAATGAAACATCCCCACTAACACCCCTGTGTGTTGTAACTGCTATAAAACATAGGCAGGTTCAGGCAAAAGCGACTAAGAAAAAGAGGGGTTGTGAGTAAGAGATTTAAATCAAAAAGAGCAGGAGCGCTGAAAAGGTTGGAGCTGCTATGGCCACACATGTGGCCCCTATCCCACATCCCTTTAAATGCAATTTAAATTAGTAGATAAACCATGTCCAAAAATGGCATCCCCACAGCCACCAGACTTTTTGAAAACAAAACAAAACCCGGTAATGCCCCCTTAAGCGAGGTTGCCAAGACTTACCAGAGAGGTAGGGAATTTTTTGCCTCACTTTAAAAATCCACCTTTTAAGGAGGCAGATGTCATGGGACCACTCAGATGATCTGGGTTTCTTCTTCTTTTTCCTCATAGCTCCGACCAGTTGTTCCTGGGGCCGATCGGCACTGTTTATTTATTTATTTTTTAATTTTCCCTACCCTCGGAGCACTATCTGGTGCTCTTTGTTTTAATTTCCCCCAGCCAGATGGTCCTTTTTTTTTAATGCTAGCACCACCTGCTGGCCATGGGGCTGAAATGTGCTTTTAAAAAAAACAGCTTTGTACGTGGGAACTGCTGTCCCACATATTCAGTCACATGATGGGACGAAGAGGAAAAGCCGGACCTTCAGAAGATCAGGATCTTCCCCAGGTGAGATAGCAGATTGCTAATGCCTTTGCCAATTTGGCCAATATGTTTGTGTGTGTGGGGGGGCAAGGGATTAACCCACATAGTTAATTAATGTACATTTAATTGAATTGATATTTTATTCTAGGGGTTTGAAGATTGTGCATGTGGACCCGATTTGTGTATGTCATGGATACCCAAACCAGTTCAGGAAGAGATCTTGGATTTTTGTCTGAATCTGAATTTAAATGGACAATTGAGCAACTTCTGTATTGGTGCTGTTGCTGAGGATGTGTGTACACAAATTGAAGCATTTTCTGGTTGCTATAACTGCTTGTGCTGTCTGCTATATAACTGTGAAAGAGAAGAGGCTTATTTTGTGAGATTGTGTTTGCATGGTCCATTGATAGGTTATTAAAGTAAACAACTAGCCTCCCAGATCTCAAAAGTGTTACAGTTTGTGTATGGCATATTTACACTCACAGTGGCTTTTAATAAAGAGCCTTAATAGCCAGTCTCTTGTCAATTGTCCAGAGACAGCCTGTGTGGGCTCTTCTCACTTTTGCCACCCGTTTAAGAAACCCAACTTAACACTGCATTTTCCTGTATCAGTCCTAGTTAAGCTGAACTTCTAGACATTTTTGCTTCCTTCTGCTCTCCCTCTTTCTCCCAGAATTTCTCTTTGGAATCAGTGAAACCTCACCTCCTGGAAGAGCTGCTTTTTTTTAAAGCACCTTTGCTCCTGCTGTGGTCATGTGATTGAAGGAGCGCTCCCATTGTCCCAACTAACACGGAGAGAAAAGCTGCCCCTGCAGCAAGAGGGAAGCAAAGTTTGGGACGGGAGGCGAGCTTGGAGAAAAACATCTCCCTCCCCAACCCCCTTGCTTCTTTGGTTCTTCTCTCCCTCTCACATGCTTCCCCTCTCTCTGCCACACACTCACACTCACTCACACTCTCACACACATCACACTCTTCCCTCCCTACTTCTCCTTCTCCCTCTCCCTTTCATTTGCTCTCTCTCTCTCTCTCTCTCTCTTGTTTCCTCTTTTACTCTCACCCTCGCTCTTTCGGAGGATCCCTGTCCGTTTAGGCTAGTGGTGGCCAAACTTCGGCCCTCCAGCTGTTTTGGACCACAACTCCCAGAATTCCAAGCCTATACTGCCAATTAGACATGGGCACGACTCGGCGAAATTTTAGTTTCCATTTCCGTTTTTCGTTTCCATTACGTAAGGGAAACGGTAACAATAATTAAGCTGTCAGAACTCGAACTCGAACCAAAAAAAGAAAAATTTGGTCGGGTTTTTTGTTTTCGTTTGTGGCATCACAGCGATCACGCAATGCGAAGCACAGAAAAAGTTTTTAAAAGTTTTTTTTAAAAAAAAAAAACCCGACTCCCGGCCAAAAAAGCAGGCGAAAATATGCCTGCCTGAGGATTTGCCACCTACCAGAGGGGTGGGTTTCTGGGGGGTCCATGGCTTCCTCCCTTCTCCTGTCCTGGGTTGCTTGCACCAGGCTGGGGGGGGGGTCATCCTCGTCTTCTCCCCCTTCCATGCGGGGGGGGGGGGGACTCCAAAATGGCGACCACAATTTTTCTTTTGAAATCATGGTCAAAAAACACACCAAATCACCACAGAAACATGTGAAATTTATTTATTTCAAATGCCTGAATTTTAATAGTAGCAGCAGTGGGTTTTTATAGCAATAAAACGTCGTATTGATTTTATTTTATTTTTCTATTTTTTTTTTAGACCTGCCCATTTGGGCTGGGCATGGGATGGGACCATGCAAATTTTTTGAACCATTCCACCAACGGCATTGCCAGGTTTTTGACTGACACTTCTGGATGTCTCGGAGGGCATAAAAAGCCGAGGCACCTTCCAGAAATCGCAGTCGGGTGTATGGATGTGGTTGAGGGAGGAGGGCTGGCTGCTGGTGCTGGTGTGATCCTGTCGAGATTGAGGAGGGAGGCTGGAGGCTTTAGGATTTAAGTTAGGCAGGGAGGGAGGGAATTGAATTTAGAAAATAATTTCTTTGATTCCCTGCAGCTTTGTCTGCTGAAGGCAATAGCAGTTTATTCTTTATTTCTTCTCTGGCAGTTTGTGAGGATTTTTTTCTGATATTGGATAAAGGGGGAGGTTCGACTGGGAGTGGGAGGTGTGGATTTATTTTAAAAATATATTATATACTACCATTTATTTTCTATTTTCCCAACTTCATTTTGCTTGCACACACACACACACACATTTGGGGTGCAAGCCAAGAACAGAACCTCTATCCTAAGTTATATCCTAACTGCCCACTCGCCCACCCGCCCGCGCCCCGCGCCACCACCCACCCACTTGCCCGCCCGCGCCTCCCCCCTGCCGTTGTCGCCGCCCGCCCACTCATTTGTGCACTCATTTATTTACACAGCTTTCCCTCCCATGTGACCTTTTGTGATCTCTCAAGGAAGACTACCTTTGGGAAGCTTTTCATGAGAAAAGGCTCCATTGGATTGTGCATGCCCTACACCAGTGATGGCAAACCTTTTAGAGATCAAGTGCCCAAACTGCGATTCAGAACCCACTAATTTTGCGCAAAGTGCCAATACAGCAATTTAACCTGAATACAGGTGGCTGTGAAGGGGTGATCTCAGGTGCCCACAGAAATGTCTTTGAGTGACACCTTTGGCATCCATGCCATAGGTTCGCCAACACTGCCCTAAACCCTGGAAGCTCCTGGACCTCGTCCTCTGCATCTCTGGAGCCAGGGATTCTAGTATAGGTTTTTGTTGAAGAGCTTAGGCCATTTTGGACTTGCCTGCATTAAGATGAAGTAGTGCCAGAGTCTCCGCAGGACAAGAGATCTGCTCAAAGATCTAGTGGGATCTAGTCAGAACAGTTGCCATGCTCATGGGATGACTCTGAGACCTGTAGTCCAAAAACAACAACTTTCTGGATGTAGAACAACGTGGGGTGACAGAGGGGCAGTACTCACTGGGTGCAATATTTTTAAGGGGTGTAATCTGCCCTTCCTCCTGCCCACCCTGGGCAGCAACAGGTTCCTTCTGGACATGTCCTGCCTCCTGCCTGCCTGCTTCCTCTCTTCACTTCCTCAATGGCTTGGTCATGGCTCAGGAGCCCATCACCAAGAGATGCCATCTGAGGGAGCCACCAGGGGCAGAAAAGTCCTGGAGCCCTTGGCACTGGTGCCTGCTCAGACTACTGCCTGCTCCAGGACTGGTCCACTGCCAGCAAGGAGTGCCCAGTCTGCACTGGCACAGCCAGTGGCCAAGAGTCAGAGTGTCCGCCAGTACCACCAAGTGCACCTACTAGCTCAGGAAGCAGCTGACCAGTGGGTGAGACCAGGATGGGTCCAAGGGAAGCACCTGAGGTGGGCTGTGGTGGTCCGGGGGGGGTGGAACTGGCCCAAACTGTGCAGAGATTTAGCCCCCAAACCTCTTTCATGCCCTTCCCTCAAACTGACCACACCTCCCATGCTGGTAGAAGCCCCCCCCCCCCGGCCCAGCAACAGGCCCAGATCACTTATCCCTCCTGTTACACTGCTAGGGCCCCGCCTTGCCAAGGTAGAGAAGCCCTACCTGTTTTTATATGTTGGGGCAAGAATCTGCTGCTACTTTGTGCTTCTTGCCCACAACCCCTCATGCCATCCTTCACACACCAGGCTGTGGAGCCTCCAGCACAGGGGTTGGTTGGTCAGGGGCTGTCACAACAGGCAGGGCAGTCTGAGGGAAGCTTGACCCTCCAGGGATTGAGCTTGGGCTGCCTGCCCAGAGTCAGCTCACTCGTATGCAAATTAGGGATGGGCACGAAACAGAAAAACGGTTTCGTTTCGTTCTGTTTTGGGGCCCCCACATTTTGTTTCATTTTGTTTCGTACGAATTTTTACAACAAAAAATCATATGAAACAAAATGTTTCATTACTTGCGGCAGCAGCTCCAAAGGCTCTGGCGGCGGCGGCGGGGGGGGGGGCTAGGCCGGCCGGCCCAGCTGGCTGGTGGTGGCTACGTCTCCGGTGGTGGTGGTGGCAGGGCCCTAGGCATGCCTGCCCAGCTGGCTCGTGGGACTCTGGTGGCAGCCGTGGCAACTCGGGCAGCGGTGGGCCTATGCTGGCCTGCTGGCCACTCGCCCTTTCCTGCTGCAGCAGTGGCAGCTTTGGTGGCAAAAGCGGAGGCTTTGGCGGTGGGCCTAGGTGGTGGCGGAACACCCGCAGGTAAGCCACAATTTTGCAGATGGAACAAAATGGTTCGTTTCAATGGAAAAACAGCCATTTTGTTTCACCTGTAACAAAATGCTGCTTCATCGTTTTGTTTTGTTTCGTTCCGCTTCGTTACATAACAAAATGAAACAGCATTTTGTTTTTCATTTCGTTCCCATCCCTAATGCAAATACTCTTCTACCCCCCACACCATTGGGTGCCTAAGTGCTGGCCATCCATGCTACACCACTGTAAAACAGTGATATAAAGCAATGCTCTCTTTGGATTGGCATGAGATCTTGCTGGAACAGCTTCCCAAGAGAGCTCCCTGTGACCATCTCACGGCTTAGCTTTAGGTACACTAATTATTTATTTGCTCAAGCCTTTTAATTCACAGCATTGCTTTCTTCCCTACCGGAATGGCGTTGTTTCATCCTCCCCCCACCTCCAAAGCACTGCGGTTTGGCTTATTTAGGCGTTGTTTCTACTTTCCGAACTGCTGGCAGTTCTCCCCATTTGGATGTACGCGTGTCAGCCTCCCTGTTTTGACTGACAGGCATTGGAGGCTTCTGGTGTTGAATAACATCCCAGTGCCCCAAGATGAGAGAGGTAATCCCCGATTCAACGCTTTTCTGTTGACAGCTGACATATCTAATGCAAACATGGACACGTTGTGCAGAAATATTTAATTCTTCGGTGGGGGACCCTCACACATTTCCATATTCATTCTATAAGATAATGAGCTCCCCTGGAGCTCAGCTCCTTATGAAATCGTTTAGCATCCTGGCGGGACTCTTCACTAATTGCATGAATATTCCATGATTTGCCTACAACCAAGCCAGCTCTGAACAGTCATGCAGAGATATAGAACACTGACCCAAGATATTTGCTGCCTGAAGAAGAGCCGCCAATGAGACAGCCTATCCAGTCAAGCAGAGCTTGGGATGTTATCCAGAAGTATCCAAATAATAATGATACACTGGAGGGGCTGCTCAGTCTCTTCCCAACGAACTATGTAGCCAGCCACTTATGGGTGTCCTCATAAGGCACAAATACTCTGATGGTGCTTGATTAATTGATTAAATTACCAACAGATCTAATAGAAATAAATGACAATTCAAATAGAAATGAATAATGGGTTAGTGGGATAGCTTTACACAGATGTTGGCAGGTGTTGAAGGAATGTTTGGTATTTATGCCAGGGTAAAGCAAAGCAAAGTCTTCTGCTTATATACCAGCCCATACCATTTCAAGTAGTCTCTGGGCGGTTTACAGTTTAATTACAGTAATGCAGGCTATACATTGCCCCCCCCCTGCAAGATGGGTACTCATTTTACCGACCTCAGAAGGATGGAAGGCTGAGTGAACCTTGAGCCTGCTACCTGGGATTGAACCCCAGGTTGTGAGCACAGTTTTACTTGCAGTACAGGCATTTAAGCACTGCGGCCACATGGCTCAGAGGGCCAGGATCGAGCTTATGGCTAATAAACAAGCATAACTACATTTGTGTCTTCCTTGCCACCTTTTTTTTTTGTGGTGATGTCTAAGCAGTCCGCATCACTCATCTGCATGTCTGAACTGGGTGTGACTGAGTGATGCAAGACATCCAGTGTATTGAC
>JAHTLZ010001846.1:0-42219 GCA_023846285.1 Phrynocephalus versicolor
CTTTCCATCATATATCAACGTGTTCAGAATGGTTTCAATGTCCTCCATAGACAATTCAACCTAATAAAGAGAATGCACTTTTGAGCAGAGAAAGAAAAATGCACAAGCATTCTGAAAGTGGAATGTAATTAACACAGTACGAATTTAAAAACCAGTGCAAGAAAAATTCAAAGCCATTAAGAATGAATATCTGATAAGTTCTAAGAAGTAGAAACCTCTAACAGAATGGAAAAACTCATCTATTAGGTAGGATTTTTAATATAACAAAATCCAAAATCATCTGTGTATACTGTTGCAGCCATAAAGTGGCAAGCTGAAATAATTGGTTTAAATTAAGGAAAATGTTGCAGGTGTGTTGACATTAGCAAGTGACATTTGGAGTTCCTATGCTTTGCTCTACCTTAGTTTTACAACTCCTGTAATTAACACCCAGTGTAATCCACAGGCTCAGTAACTATTAGTCAAAATAATAATCCTTATTGTCATGGTGGCAGCTTGCAAGGTGCTGATTTACAGCTCCTGTGTTTAGAGAAGCTGTAAAAGCAACAGAAAATTCTACATTGTTTTAATTGAACATCAAAACCCTGTAATTTTCTGGATCAGCCGAAAGGAAATGCAAATATCTGAGAGAAGCATAAATATAGAGAGGCAGGAGAAATCTACAGCATTACAATGCAATGCATCATGAGTTGGGTCCCTCTAACAACAGTGTTTCTTTCCCATTCCAATCCACTCCACTCCACTCCCACACCACAATAGACTGGGTTTCTGTCACTAATCTCCTGGCAAAAGAAAGTTTGGTCCTAGCCTCCTCTCTCGTCACTGTGGCAGATGATGTCCAGATGTTTAGCAAGCCCAGGCTGGGGACCAGTCTTAGTATTCCCCAATGGCAGCCAAAAGAGGTGCCTGGCCAAGAGCACTGGCTGCTTTCCCACTCCTTGTACAGCCTCTTCCTTCTCTCCCACTCGTGCTTCCACTCCCACGGTATAGCCACTATTTTGCAAAACACGCCGCGCTCGTCCCAGCAGAAAAATCCAAGGAAGGAAGTCTAATAATGGCCTCACCTTACTGACTCCTAATTCACTGATGTATTTCCATACTTCATGAGAGGATGCAAAGGAACTGTTTCTCTGGACCATTGGGTTCTGTTTGCTTTCTCGGGCTGCTTCAGCCTACAAAATAGATGGGGGGGGGGAATCTACATTCATGAAGGAAGATCTCTGAGAAGACAATGGGCAAAATCCTGTTCATGGCTGCGTAGTATCAAGTTACACCAGCACAAAGGTGCAGAGCATCATGCCTGGCCACCAGAAAGTGCATTCTGCAGTTGTGCAAGAAGACGTGCATTCCCAGCATGACAGAGAGTGCAGAGTAGTGGCAGAACTGCTTTATTGCAAAGGACTGGCAGGATTACACATCTGCCTCACTGCCACTGCAATTATGATGGGCGCAACGCAGAGTTGCACATGCAGATTTTGACCAATATATCAAGTCGCACAACAATAACAGATTACATGACAACTATGAAATTCATCTTCTGCTGATTTCATTTCTGAAGCCAAGATTGCAGATCTTGAAACAGCTGCATAAACACTTATAAACTGTTTCGTTTGGAGTGAACCCATTTACATTCATCATTTTAAACGAGCAAAATGGCTAGTTAAAATAGCCTCATGGTACAGTGATTAAACTGCACTGCAATTTGACCTGTACTATACCTGTACTGCAGGCATACCATGTACTCACAACCTAGGGCTCAATCCCAGGTAGCAGGCTCGAGATTCATTCAGCCTTCTATCCTTCAGAGGTGAGTAAAATGAGTACCCAGATAACAGGGGCGGGGGCAATGTGTAGCCTGCATAGTTAAACTGTAAACTGCCCAGAGAGTGCTTTATTCCCTAGGGGATGGTATAGAAGCAAGATAGTTTGCTTTTACTATCATGGCTGACAGGAAGACTTTGGCTCTACTGCAAAGGTGTTCATTGAATAGGATACTTAGTTTCCCCCACCAAATAATTAGTGGCTATCAATCACCTGTATTATCAATCATCATCATCATGTGCAATCAAATCAAATCTGCTGCTCATCCAAACAGCTTCATCAGTCTGATTGAAGCTGTTTGGATGAGCAGCGAAACCTTTCAATCTCTCAAGAAATAGAAGTCCCGTTGCCATGACTCAACTTCCAGAAAAATGCTGCTCTTGTTCCATTAGTTTTGATCACATTTGGGTCAAGCTCTCAAAAAGTTGTATGGACAGGGTGCCATTAAAAAACAAAGAAGATGCTGACTGCAATACGGTGATGTTCCAAAAGAACTGGTTCCCCCAGGAACTACTCCTGCCTATTCCTAAGCTCATACCACCTGGCAAGCTAAAAAAAAAAATACTTCGAATACTTTCTTTGAAATACCACATGAATGAAAATAAGTGAAAGCAGAAGCAACAATGGCTCACTTACCTTTGTCTGTAAGAACTTGAAACACTGCTGGTTTAGGACTTCCACAAATTCAGATTCAAAATCTTGGTCACTGTACCATGCTCCACCTGTCACAGAACGATCAGGTTGGAGGTTGTATAGCATATACACTTTCTTCTTGGAAGCCTGTTGCATGAAAGGTATAGATTTTGTTTACTTCTCCTTTAATAAGAAAAATGGAAATTGGTACTTGACAATTTCTTCTTCTATAGAAAGTGCTTTGCACTCTAAACCTGTTGAAGATGCAACTCTGGCAAGCGATCTTCTCACTCAGACCACAGAGCAATACACTCACTTCTATGTAAATATTTAAAGAATATGAGCCCCGCTCTCTGTTACAGTGATCCCCCGCCATTTCGCGGTTCAGGTACCGCGGCCCTGCTACATCACGGGGTCACAGTACCTGCACTGTGGGGGGGGGTCGCTCTGCGCCGCCCTCCCACGCACCCCCGAGAAGCCTTGGGGCGGCCAGGAGGGGTGGCACGGAACGATCGGGTCACTCCACGCCACTCAACCAGGTTGCCCCGAGAAGGCTCGGGGTGGTTGGGAGGGGCGGCGCAGAGCAATCGGGTCACTCTGCGCGGCTCAACCAGGCTCCCCCGGGAAGCCTCGGGCTGCTCAGGCGGGCAGCGACGGGAGGTAAGATGGCCCCCCTGCTGCCCACCCCCCCCACCCGCTTCCGCATATCGCGGATTTTCTTGCATCGCTGGTGGGGTGGGTCCCTAACCCTTGCGATCGGCGGGGGGTGACTGTACATCTCTGCATTCTATAGACAAAAGCAGGAGGACAGAGTAAAAATGTAAGTGCAGTAATACCTCAGATAATAAATGCCTCTGTTAACAAATAATTCAGTAAGCAAATTGAAATTTCCAGGAACAGGGATGTTTTAGATAACAAATTTTTCCTATGGGCTGCCTAGGATAACAAATGTTTCATAATGCTTTGTGAAAAAAGTCTAACCAGGATGCAATGTGCACGTGCCCCAATAATTTGTGGAGGGATGAAAGGAGTTGAAGCATTTTTTCATTGTGTTTTGGAGCCATTTTGGACATTTTTTTCCCTTAGGGATTTGCACCTTTATTTATTTATTTATGTTTATTTATTTCCATTTCTATATTGCCCAACTTCCCAAGGGGAACTCTAGGCAGTGAAAAATCAACCAATATCACAAAAACATTAATAAAACAATAACAAATGAATATAATTAAGACCGACGGGGGTGGGGAGATGGTGGTGGCAAAAAATCAGACAAAAATAAGCAGAACAAAAGCCTCAGCAGTCGCCAAAGACGGCTCTAAACAGCCAAGTTTTTAGATGTTACTTAATTGTCGGAAGGGACTCAGCAAGTTTTATCTCGCTGGGGAGCTTGTTCCAGAGGGTCGGGCCAGCCACCAAAAAAGCCTGATTACAAGTAGAAGATTTACAGTCCTCTTTTACTGTGGCAACTTGAAGCAAGAAGGCTTGCGATGCTCTGGTGGGATGGGCCGAAGCTGATTTTGGGGTGATACGCTGTGCCAGATACTCTGGTCCCAAGCTAGACTTTCGGACTTGGAAAGGTAGGGAGCTGAGGTTTCCTTGCTTGTTTTTGCTTTGGTTCCAACTGCACATTTGGCAGGAATGACCTGGCGTTTGTTTTGGAGCTAGCCTTTATTCATCTTTGCATTGCTTTTTACTGCACTTTGGGTGGGAATAGTCTGGGGGTAATCTTGCTGCTTTCTTTTCTCCATGTTTGCAATCTTTTCCATTGCTCTGTAGGCAAGAACGGGCTGGGTTTCTCTTGCTGCTTGTGTTTTTCTATATTTGCATCTTTTCCCCATTGCATTTTGGCAGGAACAGGCTGGGATAGTCTTGCTACTTTCTTTTCTCCATATCTGCATTGCACTGCTGGGGGGGGGTGTACTGGGGGTGTTGTTCCAGCATTGGATGCCTTTTAAGTGCACTTTATTAAAAGGTCTGGGGGGGAAACCCAGCTTTTTGCCTTTTTTCAGACTTCCGGAACAGATTAACCAGTTTCCCATTCATTTCAATAGGAAACCGCATTTTGGATAACCATTTTTGGTTAGTGATTTGACTCACAGAACGAATTAAATTCGTTATCCGAGGTACCACTGAAATGGTCACATTACAGATCCTAATGACAGCTCAAGCTCTGAAAAAGTTGAAACCCTTTTTTCTACCCAAGTGCTGTTTTCTCTTTTTTGCAAAGGAATGCACATGATGGTTGTACAATAAATGCTCCAAGTTTTATCCATTTTATGTTTTAATTGCATATGTACTATCTCACACTATAACCTGCCTTGAATCCCAATTGTTATTTAATTTATTAAAACGCTGTCAAAAGGTAACCAGAGCCCGCAATATGAGGAATTCCCCCCCCCCCAAGACTCCCAAAAGCTTCCCCAGAGAAAGAGAGAGTCTGAAATCCTAAAACAGAGGGATGGGAAGCTCTTGATAAATTTAAATTGCAGTTTACCTGCAGAAGCTGCTGCTGCTGCATAAATTTGGACCACTGGGATTGTACCCAGAGTATACAATTGATATAGTTCAAAATGATGAGCCACTCACCGCTACAGACTTCACAGCTTTAATGAGTTTCTTGCTTTCCAAGTTCTTCAGGATCTTGTTGATTTCCGTTAAGGGAAGATTACTTTTATACCTTATATCCCTGCTCCAAATACCTGTTTTTCAAAAGGTAGAAAATTAATTCAGCTATGTATGAGTTAAGGAACCACAAGGCTCTTATATAATGGCATTATTACACGCATGGGAGCTCTGGATTATGACACTCCTTGTCTAGCACAAGGGTACGGAATGTATGGCCTTCTGGATTTGCCTGACATCCACTGGGTGTGACTGTTCAGGCTGACAAGAGCTGCCGCCCCACCACATCTGGAAGACCACACAAAAAACATGTCACATAGTAATGAAATTACAGAGTTGGAAGATGTCAAGGCTGACTAATCTGACCAGTTGAAGCATAAAATACACAACTAACCTCATCGCAGCTAGATGGCCATTTAAAAACCTGCTTAAAAATCTCCAACAAAAATTACTCCACCACCGTCTCTATCCTAAACCAGCAAACTAAAAAATTGGATTCAGACAAGCAGATGCTTTAGGTCCTTAAAAGACAATTCACTATGATGTTTCCCTTACTAAAGGAAGACTATTAACAAACTTACTCACCCTTACTAGTGAAAAGCAGTCTGCTTAGAACCGTGGGATGAAAAACGTGTCTGATGTGGGAATTTACTCCTCTATCTTAAAGACTATGCAGTCAGTCTTTAGTGCACACCTCATTACACCGCAAAGCCTATTGTTCAAGCTTGCAGTAGGCTTTCTTAGATCACGTAAGTGTTGTTAGCTAGGGCTAGTTGTTCAGTCTTACAGAGTATTACTTTTTGAGCTAAATTTCGCTGTACTCAGTACATAATTCAAACACGGCATACAGCATTAGTAGGGAATGGTCTTAAAGAGCTAACACAATGAGTCTTCAAATCAAGAAGAATGGAGATTCATTATGTCTTGTTTGATAAAACTATGGCAGTAACTTTTTCATCACACACCATCAAACAAAATGCATCTTGGAAATGTTTGTTCCGGCATAATTTATTCAAGTAAAATTAATCACTAAAGAATCTGTGAACTTTTACTGGAACATTTATTGAAAAATGGGAGAATCTGCAAATTGGCACCTTGGTCATCACTGTCTCATGGAGAATCTAAAACTCTATAAAGCCTTTTTTAGAAGTCTGCCAGGATGTCCCATGGGCATAACATCTGGCCCTATTTTTTTTGTATCTTTTCCTGAACCCCCCAGATTTACACCATCATTGCCTTATGAAGAATTCTGGAGAAGCTGAATGCTCACCTTATCTGTAACCTTTTAACAGCCTAATTCAGAACCTTGCTTTTATAAAAGCATTGCTTTTTACATATGGTACTTTCACAGACTTGTTAAAGTGAATCACAGAGAAAAACAAACATGCACTACCTTTGTTTCCCGCATCCTCTATAATCTGATACACCAATTTCTCTTGATTGTCAGATCCCTTCATTTTACTGCAGAATAACAAGAGAGAAATGGCTCTTGGGTTTCCAAAAACTCAGATTCAGTTGTGAAATTACAGTCTAAAAAGAACTCACACTAACATATAGTGCTGAAACTATAGAAAAATATACTGAGTTATTTTGGAGCAGTAATATATAGAATCTGCTAATATATCTAGGTCCTTTCCTTCTAAAACTGAAATCAGTTAATATTTGCCAATTATTTCAGTATTTCATTATTTTTATCTGTTGCTTTCGTATTTCAAACGTACTTCACCAGTTAAATTATATACTGTATCATCCCTTTTAAGGTAATAGTGACTTAACATGTGGTGCTTCAGAAGCTCTGTCTTACTATGAGGTCTTTTTATATGATCCTTCACACTTCAGTATCACAACTATTATTAAGAAAATGACAGATAGAAGAAGAAAAAGGTTTTAAAGAATAAATCTTCAGCAGTAAAGCATACCCAGTATTCTGAGATTCCTTGATTCTATAAAGGAGTCCAGTGCTGCTCCTCAGAAGATCCAGTTGTCCCTAGTAAGAGGCACATCATTTTACAGTTTTGCCACATGCTAAAATTTCAGACTAGGAAACAACACGAAAGATGCTCAGCTATAATAATAGTTTAAATTAATATAATATTGGGAATTTTGCTACAAGACTCTTTTAGATTCTTACAACAGTTGCAAAAAATGAAAGATTTCTCCCCGAGATTTTACAGTTTTATCCCTCTGAAGGCGACTGCATGGACTACGCTTTTATGAAACACACACTCAGATAGCTATCACATGCATTCCTGTGGGAACCGCAATAAACTGCATTTCGTAGGATGAATTTTTCATAAAACGAGCTGACCCACAGAACGAATTAAATTTGTATTAAGATCATCAATATTCAGGGGCTGTGGGGCTACTTTACTTAAAAATTCCAAGAAATTGATTTTACGCTGTTCCAGTGAAAGTTTTCTTTTGGGTTTTGGGAAATTTGAAATAACCAGCTTCTGATGATTTGATACTAGATTCCATTTCCATGGAGATTTGTTTTCTATTTTACATTGATGATTGTTAGTCACATGTTTCAGGCGAAGTTTTGCAGTTCTCAACTGGTGCCCAAAGTCTGGTGCTGTGTATTAAGAGGCAACACGGTATTTGCCACTGAATTTAGTGAACATCTGACATATATAACATTGATACAGCAAACATCTGCCAGAGACCCATATTGGGCCATAACTCTCTTCAGAGCTACAATGCAAGGTACTATTGGATTTGCTGTTGTCCAATATGTGAAATTATTCTAATGCATCGAAGCTTGCTTTGTGAGTGCAAAGTATCAGATATGATATAAAAGGGTTATCCTGGTCAGAATTCTGGCACTGTTAAAACATGCTCACCTGAAAAAGTCCTATTACTCTGAAGGATCTGCTATTCTGTTACTCTCAAAACAGCATAAACATTTCATTTCAGACTACTGCTGAACAGCCTTTTGAAAGATTTAGCATGCATAGCAAAGATGTTCACAGAACCAGTGAAATTCTTACCATAGAAAGCAGCCTGTTAATGGCCATGGCCCGCTGCTGGGCTTCCATGTGGGGCATGTCATTCTGAATCACCTGGTCTGTGATACCATGGGGAAACTGGTGACAGAGCTCAATGATTCTAGGTATAGTAGAAATAACAAATAATGGATCATTAGGTATATTACTCAGAAACATATCGCTGATTTATTTGTTGATTTAAAACACCAATTCCTCATCTTTCTTTTTAAACCCAATACACTTAAAACATATGCAATATTAATATTACGGTCCAATATTAACTACAGTAAAGAAACTATAGTTAATAAACATAAGATAACTAAAATAAGCAGCTGCTACAATAAATATTGAACAGAAACATGAAAACTAGTTTACCTGGGAGATCATGGAGTTGCCACTAAAACCAATCAAATCTAAAGTACATTGCACTCTCAACCAGTTAAAATAAGAAAATTCAATCGTATTTCTACAAGCCTTCCTTAAAAGGAATAAACTATGAAAATAAGGTATACCTTTTGGGCAAAAACTTCAAAGAGCCAGATGTACATAAACACACAAAAGGACCACATGAGTTTGGGACACACCAAGAGTCTTGGTGATTACAAAACAGAAGATAGTAGTTTTGACTTAAACTTTAGACTTCTGGCATCTGCCACACTAAGGCTTCTTCCTGCTACAAAGTCTTGAAGTTTATGCTTTATCATCTTCTGGACCATGATAAGAGCACTGCTGTTCAAAATTAGCATGTCTGCTATGGCAAAATTAAACATCCATCTGCTACAAGCTAATGTAATTCTTTTTTGCTTAGAGAGAGTAATTCTGAGATGAAAGAAAGAACACAGCTGGGCTATGGAAACAAAAGCAAATAGCATCAAAAGCAAATAGCATTTCACTACATGCCCAGTTATAATATAAGACAACAGGATCGAAAATGTGAGTTGCACTATCAAAGAAGCATGCTGAATTAAACCCTACACTACAGGAGGCAAGTACACATGATCAGATTCTGACTTGAGATATAAGATTTAATCGTAATACATGGTGAATCTGTAAGCATTAAACATGTGGGAAAGAGTTTGGGATTTTGTTCTCTAAACATTCTTGGAAGGGCAACTGTTCTCGCCCCCCCCCCCCCCCCCCCAGAGGAAAACCGGGGGTGCCCAAATCTTTTAAGGCTTACTTGTTATCAGCCCAGTGACAAGATACAGAGTTTCATTACATGTTCTCCCAACATTTTCAGAAGACAACATTTAATACTTTTCTGGCTGTGAAGCACAGCATAAAAATCTAGGAATGGAAAAGAAGGCCTGCTGTAGCTGGTGAAAGGCTGCCCTCCCCTGTCGTGGTCAGCTGGAAAGGCTACAGGCATGGTTTAAAAGCAATGCCTATTCAGGGACTGACTGCTTCTGAACATGGAGGGTCGATTTAGCAGGGTTAACAGCTGCTGACAGGGTCCAGGGGAAAGAGAGATTTATCGTAGCAGCTTCTTCTCTTTTTCCACCAAATATGGCACAAGGTCAAGACGACAGTATCACCTCGGTTTCATAATGCAGATTTCTACACTATAATTTAGAACAGTAGTTCCCCGCCTTGGGAGAACCCCGATTTTGTGGGAACTGCAATTCCCAGAATCCTTCACCACGAACTGAGCCGGTCGGGGTTTCTGGGAGTTGCAGTCCAGGAACATCCGCGTTATCCAAGGTTGGGTACCTGTTTGTTTATTTGTTTGTTTGTTTATATGCCACACAATACTGTAAAATATACAATATACAATAAAATAAAATATATACAACAGATTTAGAAAACCTAACGAAGTTCCGACCCCCCCCCACTCTTCTAGAGTCCTCTCCGCCTGTACTTCCACCATGAGCAATCCCTGCCCCCCCCCCAAACACACACACACACACACACACACACACACACACACACACCTGTTTTCAATTTCCAGAGGCTCCGGAGGCTTCCCGTCCGCCATCGCTGGAAAAGTTCCTCCCGGCTCTTCGGTCGCGAGGAGTCGCGTGGATGACGTCAGAAGCAAGCGCCCCGGTGGGAAACGGAGGGGAGGGGCTCCAGTTACCATGGTCACGGAGTCGTTTCTGTGGGGTTAGCCGCCGGCCTCTCCCCTTGCCGGCCTCTTGCCCTGGGTTGTTGTTGTTGTTGGTGGTGGTCGTGGTGAGTACCTTAGTTTGATGGGGAAAGAAGGAGGGGGGAGGGCAAAAGCTTTACAAGGTAATGTGTTTTATTTTTCAAATCTCTATCCTCACGGCCTTCTTCCAAAAGGAGGGGTTAATTAATCCAAAAATGTATCTGCAGCAACCCGAGGAGGTAGATTAGGCAACGGTGACTCCGGTGCTCAAGATGCATCCCACGTTGGCTGGCCACTCGCGGTGAAATGAAGTTCTGAAGGGACTGCGTGCATTAGTAGAGATCATCTTGGATAGTTAAATTGTCCCCACTTGGGAGGCCATCCGTCTGGAAGCTCTCCCGGTAGATCAGTTACAGAGTTGCAAGAGGATCATTTTGAAAACTCATTTCCTTTGAAACAGAAGAGTTGCATTGAAGAGTTGTTTAGAAAAGAATTAATATATAGAAGCCTTACTAAGTTAGCTTCTGTACCAGAAAGTTTAAGAGTGAAGTGAACCAAAAGGAACCGGGAGTGTAGAAGGATGGACTTCAAAAAAATACCATGCATAGCATTGCCCTAAAGGCATCTCTTTCTTGTATAAGCATGTAGGCAGCTTCACTCCAGAAGGGCAGCTTGGGAAGCCCCGCTCCTTAGACCATAAGCTACAGGGGAACTGCACTTTATGTCTAAGTGGATGGCTAAAATCTGTTTTACATTGGGAAGAGAACTTAAACTGGTCCAGAATTCAGTAATCAAAAATTCTAGCTGGGAAAGGATTAAAGACCATGTGATTCCACTATTATATCAGCTGTATTGACTGTGATGCAATTGTGATTTTATTTTTCTTGTTTCTTTAGTTGCAATTCTTTGAATAAATTGGCAGTAAGCCCCATTAAATTTAGAGGCCATACTTCTAAATCTGAATATATGCCTATGAATGTTTTAACAGTAACAACAAACATTATAATATGAGCCATCCAAAACAATTTGAATCCTATTGATCTAAGTTAGAAATGTTAATGGCTTAACACTGCCATTAAAAAATCAGCTGCATTGCACCATGCTTAAAATTGTCTGGATTGCATACACATACACATATGCTTAACATCTCAGCTTGAATTTTTAATAATTTCAGGCCTTGTCTGTCCAGAAGTTTAATCTGTGATGTTATGAATCTTTTCAAGATTTCTTTTATGAAATAAAAATTGGAATTGGAATTGGAATTGGAATTGAATTTATTGTCATTGTATAAATACAAAGAGATTAAAAGTGCCATCCAGTTAGTCATTCACACACCCCAGCATAAAAATCCAAGACGTAAAATCTACCATTTAAGAACAAACCATCCATAAATTGAGTAATATATATACTTTATTTATTCAATATATATACTGCTCATCTGGTGACAAGGCCCTCTGGGTGGTTTATAACAATGATAAGGTCATATGGTTATGTTAGTCAAAAATGATGGAGATTAGCACAGCCAAAATAACATTTTTGATTTAACTGGCATGAAATTTATTGTCTTTGGAATTAATACACATACAACACGATGCAAACTTGAAGGAAGCCTAGTTGAGTTAACTTATTATAGTATACTAAGATTGTAACTTCAACTTTATTTTATGTACATGTTTATATATATTTACTACTGTATCACAATGTTTTAATGTTTCTCTCCCCCACCCTCTTTTTTGTCATTTTAAAAAAAATCTGTAGCTAAAAATGACTGCTGGCTCCATTTTAGTGCCTCAAATTATACCACTTCGAGATCCAATACCAGGCAAAGCAAAACACGAAATAGATACAAATACACTTGTCGAAATTAAATCAGGTATATAGAATGCATGCTATATGTTGTTTTGGATTTTTATTGTATGCAATTTATGTATTCATTATGTATTTTAATGTATGCAACTGATGTATTCATTTGTTAGGTGCTCCTTGTCTTTCCATTTCCATGCCACTTTTGAAGTGATGCTACATTCTGTGGATATATTTCATTCATAATGGGAAACATCTGTCTGAAAGTGATTATGCATCTCAAACTTGATTTAAGATGCTCTCTAAACTTTTCTTACTTATTCTCAAGACATTGAACTCTATGGAAACAAAAGTCTCCACCTGCTTAGTACCATGCAGTCACTGCTGCTGGCCATTATGTAAGCAGGGAATTGCCATTGAGAATATGTGACTTCTGCTTGTGTACTAAGCTCTCTAGGATGTCCCTTTCATGAGCATGACAAATGTCAAACATCTCACTCACCAGACTTCAGCAAACTGGTCAGATGTTTCTTGTTTGTCTAATCTTATTCCTTTCTCTTGCAATATACACACAAGTATGTTTATTTGTGAAATAATCTCATTTATGTGGACCTATGATTTTCCTTTTAGTGTATGCCATGCTTCCTCAGTGTGATACTAATAGGCACATGCCTTTCTTCTGCTGACCCATTGTGTCTGTTCTTTGCTGTTCTAAGGAAATTTGCTGTATGTTTGTACAAAAGTAACTTGGATTCTGTCTTATATTCAATCAAACCCATCATCTGACTTTGATGATAGACACTATATTTTGGGAACAAGATGGCCACCGAATTCCCAAAGGGGAGCCAAAAAGCATGCTTGCCCACTTGAATAAGCATAGTGAAAGTGCTGCATAGTTCAGTAGTTTCAGTATTTGACTGCATAGCCTGAGCTCAGGACCAACTCATGAGGGCCATATGGTCCTTTCTGACTCTCCAGTTCCATTCTCCATCTTTGTCTTTGCCTTCTTATTCTCATTGCATTTGTCCCACTTGGTGATGGGAGACCACTATTCATGTTTTTTACCTTCTGATTGGCACAGTTGTGGGCTAGGTTTGGGTAAACCCAGGACAAATTCATGTCATTGTAGAGCATGGTTATTATTATTCTTATTAGTATTATTATTAGTATTAGTATTATTATTATTATTATTATTAGTAGTAGTAGTAGTAGTAGTAGTAGTAGTAATTAAAATGGAGTATGGCTGCACAAGTGCAGTGATCCTGTGCTGGCACAGCAAATCAACATTTAAAATCAACAAGGCAATTCTCAAAATGGAGGCAAACATGTATTTTATCTTGAAAAAGAGTGGTTGGCCCCATTTTTATTGTTAGTTTTAGTTTTTTGGAAAGAATCAAAGCTGCAGGGGCTGAGATATTGATCCACAAAAAAGAAATTTCAAATGGGAAAAAGCAACTAATTTGTTATAGAACAGACTTACCAGTAAGACATTTGCAAAAGATTAATACTGTACCAGAATGAAATCAAGCAATTCAAGAGAAGCATTTCAAAATTAATCTGGGTATCTTAAGTACAAGTATTTTCTTTGTTGCAATAATTCCAAGCAACTCCAAAAGCTTATAGTTTTAAGCTTTATTTATAACAGTGCTTCTAGACACATGTTATTTTAAAATGCACTCTTGCAATGTTTGAAATGTCCCAGTTCAGACATAAGCTGTTTATTTAAATATAAAATACAAAAAATAAAACGCAATCAAATATCAAATATTTTAAGTTACGTTCTTAAAAATATAGGAGCATGTAGCCTATAAAGCTAGAAAATACATATCTAGGGTGCATCATTTATATATAAAAAGCATGATTTTACTAGCCTTTAGAATCTTTAAAAGCCTTCTTGTAAAAGGATAGAAAAATATGAAGGTTTTAAAAATTAGAATATATAAAATAAAAACCCTTATTTAACTCTCATCATATTGAGACCCAAATAAAATCGATACATCATACTGCCATCCATTTTAAAGCCAGGTTGCCTGTATAAGTCTTAAGTAAAATCCATTGTTGACATTGATTATTTTTCTGCTGCTCTAACAACTTTCTGTTTTTATATCTTTCACTGCTCTTCTGACTGAGGTGTGAAAAGCAAAGACTATATAATATTTTGAGTTTGATTTACCTACCTTGCTAAAAAGAATAAGCTATATCTTCCCTCAGTGGATATTCCATGCTGGACCTAGTCATGGCTTCTCTGATCCAGGGTTTTCTGGAGAACATATTTATTTAGATCCATTTCAGTTTGGCAACAGACCTGGTTAAGGATCAGAGACTGCTTTGCTCTCCTTGGTGGATGACCTACACTGGAAACTGGACAGTGGGGGGGTGTCCCTGCGGTTCAGCTGGACTCTCTGAGATGTGACTTCGAGGCATTGTTTTGTGGTGGCTCCTCTCCCTCCTGGAGGGGAGAATTCAGAAGGGTGGTGCTAGATGACTCCTGTCCAACACCCCACAGGGTCCCTTAGCATTCTATTTTGTCCCCTATACTATTTAACATCCATGTGAAACCATTGGGATAAATTATCCAGAGTATGGGGGGGGGGGGTTAGATTCTGTAGCTTGCAAATGACACCCAACTCTCTTTCTTCTTTCCATCTAAATCCAGGGAAACTCATAATCCAGACAAGCCAGAGGTGCTCCTGGTCATTCAAAAGGCAGAGCAAGGAATAGGAAGGCATACTAGGCTGGATGGGGTTATACTCCATTCATGCCCAGATTTTGATGGTGGCCATTTGCCTAGTTAAAACTAGGGTGTCACTACACCCACCTTGGAGAAGTCTGATCTGCCCACAGTGACACTTACCTTAGTTGCATCCCAACTGGAGAACTGTAACATGCTCTACAAGGAGCTGCTTTTGAAAGGATTTGGAAACTACAAGGGGTCCAACTGCAGCCAGTTTTAACTGGGGCTGGTTATAGGGAACCCACCCCCACCCTAATAGCAGTTCTATGAACTACTGATCTGTTTCTAGGCACAAGTGCTGGTTTTCACTTATAAAGCCCAAAGTGGCTTGGGTCCCATCTCTCTCAAGGACTGCATCTCCCTTTATAAACCACCCCAGGTGTTAAGATCAGCACCGGCGGTCAGTCTCTTTATCCCATCAACCTTTACAGGTGTGTTTTGGGGAGCATAGGAGAGGGTCGTCTCTGTTGCTGCTGCTGTTGGAACTTTCTCTCCTAATAAGCCAAGCTGGGCCAATATTTGCTGTCCTTCCACAAGCAGGCAAAGGCCTTTCTCTTCAGGCAGGCTTTTCCTTAGTGACTGGTTCTCTGAGTGGGTTTTTTTAAAATTGATTGTTGTGCCTTGTTGCTTTTAAATGTGTTTTAAATGTGGATCTTATTTACCATTTCAATGGTACTGTTTATTTAATTGTTTTTAAATATTTATATACTTACTGATTTTGTCTTTTAAATATCATTTTCTGATGTTGTAAGCTGTCTTGTTCCTTTTTAAGGAAAAAGGTGGAATAAAAATACTTTAAGTACACAGACCATCACTCTAGCAACTACACCACACTGTGTATCAGATATAACTGTATGTAACTGTAATTTAATGAAAGGAAACATCATTTCATTTGTGATATAACTTGAGCGAAATATATTGGCAAAAGAAAAGGAAGCACACACTCCAATATTGTAGCATTAAAGAATGTAACGTTTATTTCAGTATGAGTCTAGGAAAAGTCTATAGGGTATTTAGTGTGATGAAGTGGATAGAGTGATAGACTAGTAGTGCTTTGGAGACCTGGATGCCTGCTCATATATGGAAAAACTTATTGGAGGTATGGAAATTGTAAAACCACTCCTTAAATATCTCACTTATGCTGAAAACCCTATTTGGTTTTCTATAGTCATTTCTGACTTGAAAGCACATAACAATAGAAGTCATAATCTTCTGTGTGTTGTATTGTAATAAATTTCAAAATATTTTTGTATGCAGCTGTTTATTTTACCAGAAAGTTCTGCATCATCTCTAGTGTTGTTCTAAATGCTCAATATTCAAAACTGAAAACCACCACAACCACCATGCTCATTATCTTTCCCTTAAAGTCCCTGCAGGTTCACCCTTTGCATGTAAAGGGGTGCAGTATCACTCCTTGTGACATAAATGTGTGGGTGGGTGTTTTTAATTTGGAATATTTGTATAAGGAAACTCATGTTTTTTAAAAGAGGTAGACTATTCGTTCATATCCATTATTAGTTCAACTTGTTTTGCTTCAGTTATTATTACTGTGTCTTTCAGATTCCCCAGATGCTACTATATATTATACTATTGATGGGAGTAAACCACAACTCTCTAGGAGACTTAGTTACAGAGAGCATAACACTTTTAAGTATAATGCACCAATCACATTACCAGGTGGCAAAATAACAGTGAGAGCTCTTGCAGTTACAAAGTAAGTATTTTATTTTTTGAATGTGCCTGCAAGCAGGCATATTTTTCTTTTTAGAGAACTTGAGTTATTTGCATCCAGAAGTGAAATGTTGGCATATGCAGCCCTTCCTATATTGCATTTTTCCAAAACAGGAATCAAGATAGTCATTTTAATTTATGTGGTATTTCCTTTGCTATGTATTATATTAGTCTGCTAAAGAAAACACAAGGCATCTTGTCCTTGAATATTCTCAGTCATCCAGCTGAGTTTATCTGGAAGTTAAGTCATGGCAACTGGACTTCTTTTCTTGAGAGATTGAAAAGTTTCACTGCTCATCCAAACAGCTTCATCAATCTGAGGAAAGCTAGTTGCAAGTCCTCCATTTTATAGTTCACTTTGACCTCATGTCACCCTGGTTTAAAATAGGCTCATAAGATGAATAATGGCCTGAATAGGCTCATTAGGTGAACAATGGCCCACCTTTACAACCTTCCCAGCATCCATAAAGTATGAGTCGTTAGCCATGGCTTTATTGGTGGAGGTGTGAAGTATTCTTGATTTGTTTGGGGATTGTTGAAATGGCTGCTTCTGAGAAAACACTCCCTATCGCCACACAATGCAAATACACAATTGCTATGTAGAAAAATGTGTCTGTTACTTACTGTTTGGTCAAATCTTATCTGTTTCTTGTCCAATGACTTAGTGACATGTTTAAGCATTCAATTAAGAACATCCTAGTGCAGCATATTTATGAGATATCATGCATCCCCATCATAACTTTTACTTTTTGTGGCTGATTTTTCATTAATGTGATGGTATCTTCTTTTGTTTTATTAGCTGCATTTCATGCATCTTATCTTTGAAATGCATTTAATATACTGAAGAGCTGTTGGGATGATTTAAAAATAATAACTATAATAATTGTATAGTTGAAATAGGCTTAATTTAAACATAATCATTATATTTCTGCTGTTACATAGCACACAGATCAATGTGTGATCCACCAGGTCAAATTCATTCAGTACAGTATATTGTTATCTGTGTTATACTGACAGCTTCTTCTAGATCTCTGTAATTCTAGGGAGGCAGCAACAACATTCCTGATGTGCTGCTTAGAAAGGCTGGTAGGGTGCATTTGCTTTAATAGGGCACACATTTCAATGGTGTGGTTCTGAGCTCATGGTTCTTAAATTACAGAGACTACAGAGAGAGTGCCATTGTAACAAAAGTATTTATAGTAGAATATAGAGCTCCAGACACCCCTGTGCCTGATGAAGATAAGGATGACAGTTCCCTGAAAGACCTCTCCAAGCAGGCAAGTTTATAAACATCATAAGTCAACTGTGATATGCTGTTATAATTAGGGATGTGCCCTTTTACATTTCTGGACTGCAGTTCCTAGAATTCTAGGAATTGCTCCTCTAAATCTGCATACCTGTAGGCTTCACACACACACCACAGATAAGGATTTTGCTTTGTGTTGTTGATTTGTAGAAAAGAGAAAGCTGGGACCTGGGAGTGATGATTCTAAATGGGCAGTGAGTCTGGTTCCCAAAAAGCACCATGGCAGCAGCTCCCTTTAAAACAAAACAAAACAAATTAACAATAGGAAGCTCCCATGGTGCTAAATGATAGCGCAGGTAAAAAAAACTTGGAAACCTCTAGACTTAAACTAACAGATGTGCAGATTTTGTGGGTTGCAATTCACCAGATTCTTTGAGAATTCCAGTAACTACATCACGAGTACCCAACTAATAATTATTGTTAAATATGAAGGTCTCACAAGAGTAGAAAAAGGATGATCTACTAAGGATGTTTTAAAAAATACCAGAGAATGCTGGAATTGGTTCAAAAATAGCTGACAAGAACTCTGATCAATCAACTTGAGGATCATGTAAGACTTTTTATACCCATGATCTCTGTTTCTTGGTCCAGACTTCTAGTTTATTTCTTGATACTGCTCTCTGATTTACTGTCCTTTTCAGATTTATGCTTTGGTTCTGACTGCTGCCTTGCCCTTTATATTGCAGAAACTATTAGTCTGCCCTGTGGTTTCTGATAGTCAGCTGCTGATTAATCACAGATTGATCATGGATCAAGGGACCTATCAAAAGAGTACACAAGCAAAAGTTTGGCAGCACAGTTCTGCTGTTTGTTTATAGTATTTATTTATTGTATATTTTATGTTGTTATTTATAGGCGATGGAACCTAGATTCTCTGATTTAAAACTAAGAAAGAAAGAAGTGAATGTGGAAAGCAAGTTCCATTGGAATGATGTTGCACAGGACGTAGGAGGTAATATGTGTTAAAGCCAGACATGGGAGAACCTTGAAATGACTGCTGGCATGTGCAGTTTCCTCATGTACTTAGAACTCAAATACTGTACCCTTTGAGCATTATGATAACTTCCTGAGCATATTCTTTGCTGTGCCCCAACACAACTCTTAGATTAGTCTTCGATATTGCCACTGCACTGTGTACTTTCATTGAAATTAGGAAGTTGGGGTGGATCCGGTATGCAGACAGAGGTAGGAGAGTGGCAGAGAGAAGACAGCTAAATAGCAGCTGGGCTACAGGATTTGGGAGCCTCACTTTAGAAAATCTCATCGTCACAAGAGCAGCAGTACTGGCCATCTTAGAATTCTCTACGGGCTGGTTTAGCACTTGCCATTCTACTGCAAGAGTGAGATGAGGGAGATCATTAAAAAGTGCTGAGCTTCAGGTGTCAGAATGTCTTGGTCTATTTTCATTTGAAAGAAGGTCGCCTACATCCTAGTCTTTTGTGCCCACTTAAATATACAGTAAACTTTTCTTTCTGGCAATTCAGATTTTTTTTTAAATTTAGGAATATTTCTGGCTTAATGGAAATCTGGTGTGTGTTAGTAGAGTTACAAGGTTTTAAAATCCCTATTTTCCAAGGTATTTTAATTCAAGGTCTCATTCTCGTTGCCAGTTCATGCTCCCTGTATACTTTAGCTGTTGGTCAGAGCAGCTACAGGACATGTGGAATTACTGGATAGCTTAGTGGCTTAGGCATCTGGCTCCAGAGCAAGAGGTTTGGAGTTCAATTCCCACCTGTGCCTCCTTGAGAGAGGCTGGACTTGATGACCCATGTGCCTCTTTCCAGCTCAGGATGATGATGATGATGATGATGATGATGATGATGATATGTAGGAGAAGGGGAACTGCAGCATCTGTGGGTAGTTCTGATGTGCTTTGGGGTATGTTTCTACGTGATGTTACATGTTTGACATAATATGAATAGAGGCTGCTCATTCAATTTGGAGTCGTTGGTTCATCTTCCCTTGAGGTCAGCTCTCCTGCTCTTTTGAGGTCTTTGCCATGTTCATTTTATTTGTAGTCTGTGAAAGCTACAATGGCCTACACTTTAGAATGGTTCAAGCTATTCTGTGAAATTATTACAGAACAGTAGTTGAAATTTGTGTGTAATTTTAGGTTTTGCAACAGAAAAAAGATCTGTGCCTTCAGTTCTCAGTGAACCACATCTGAAAAAAAACTACTTGAATACCTCAAGTGATAGAAAAGAGAGTCAGTCTGCCATATTGATGCCTCAGCCACAGGTAACAAAAGCAACTCATTTGTTCATCTTAGAGAAGAGGTGGGCAGCTTTCAAAAGTCCAGAAACCATTTTTACCACAGTATCCAGGATCCTGAAGGGCTGAACATGCCCACACCTTAAATCTCAAAAATGTTTTGTCTCAAAGTACACTTTATTGCTTAGTTGTAGTTTTAGAAAAGGTAGCTGTATTAGTCTGTGCTAGCATGTCAGGCAAAAGCCAAATGAGAAAAAAAAGATGGAAAAAAGATTGTGGCACCTTAAAGATTAACTGCTGTAATTTAATGTAAGCTTTTGTGGACACTTTTTCAGACACATTAAATATTGCATTTAGTCTTTAAGGTGACAGAACATTTTTGCTTTTATTTTTTGCTCAGCTATTTTTAGTTTGGAAAAAAAGGCCTTTTATGGTTTATGAGAGAACTTTAATGGCAGCAGCATCTCACTTTCCAGACTTTTGGAGGAGTGTGATTTTCAGTTTTATTCCAAAATTGGGGGTCAGGGAGGTAACCTAATGATTTGATCAGCACACAACACCCCTGGATTAGTGAAGCAGATGGCAGTTTTACTCTTTTCCTTACTTACTCAAATAAAGGCAGAACTAAGCATTAATTTAGATTGATGAATGCACTCAGTATCATTGCTCAGAAACATGTTCTCGCTACTTTGCAGAGAAGTACATAGAAAAAGCATATTCCAGAGCTTTTAAAATTATTTAAAAGTAATTGTTATGTAACTCACTGCAAAACTCACAAAAGTGATTAGTGGATGTAAACATTTTGGGTGTTGTCAATTCACTGTGTGAATTAGTAGTGGTGCACTACTTTTAATTTTTTGTTTAAAGCCAGCATTGAAAAGACAATAGAATAAAACTAAGGCTTCCAGAAGTACCTCATAAGACTTTATAAATAATAAACATTACCCATTGCAAACACAAATGTAACTCTGTTGCACACAGAGTACTCAAAAAAGTAACCAGTTACAGGAAACAACATAATTCATCAAGTGTTAATTGCAAGCTCTGGCAAGAGTTTAGGTACAGAATTGCTGTAGAGTGTTGATTCTTGCTTGAGGAGAGAGATCTGAAAAATGAAACTAGTTATTGGTTTTATTTGTTTGTTTTATTAATTACATTTTTATCCCACCCATCTAGTGACAAAGCACTACTCTGGGGAGCTAACGTCACTTTAAAAAACACACACACAATTACACATCCCAACCGATAAAAGACATAAATAAAACCCAAACAATAATAATATAAGACATACAGGGGGAGCTATCACATAATACTGAAAAAGGAAAGATTGGAACCTCACATGAAAATGGAAATGCATATTAATTATTATAAAGTTGGATAAAAATACTTTCATAGAATTATTTTCAGAACATCATCTGGTACAGCAAGATGAAAGCTGGATATAATGTTGATACAATTCTGGCATTCATGTGTTATAAATTTAATAAAATGTACTTGTTCTGTTTTTTAAAGGGCAAAGTGCTATGTTGTGTGTGTGGAGCAGGAAATCCAATTCATATTAAACACTGTGTGATCTGTGACAACAAATTACCTGAAGTACAGATGGTAAGAATTTTTGCGCAGAATAACTATGGAAACAATTTTGGAGCAGTGAGTTTAATTTTAAAAGTGGAAGTTTTTGAACAATTCTCTTCACAGTCAGACTGGTCTAATGAAAAACTAGTTTAGTTTACTCATAGAGATGGGTGTTTTGTTTGGAAGGGGACTGGTTCTGAAATGAAACATGCCAGCACAGCTGGCGCTCGGAACCCAGTCCCACCCTTTGGAACAAAATCAACCACTGTCTTACCTTGCTGTAGTTGGCACCAGGATGCAGCCTCTGATGTGTAATTTTTCCTGTCCCTGGTGCTGGCCAATCAGGAACTCTGCAAGGACATGTATCATCCCGCCTCCCTGTCTGATTGACACCAAAACCATATTGAACGCAGTAGTAAGGCATAACCATCCATTTAAAAATCCTACTCAGACAGGCAGTCATTGAGGGAAAGCTTGCCTGAAGAGAAAGGCCTTCATCTGTTTGCAGAAGGACAGCAAAGATGGGGCCGGTTCGACTATTATCATGAAATATTCTCCATTTCCCTTAACAAATACTTTTTAATCTGTTGTCCACAGTTGGCATTTAGAAATGCTGCCTTCAGCCTTTTAAAATGCAGGCCACCTTTGTTGAAATACATATTTATAGATATTTATATTTATATCTCCTAATTCTTTCTTGTCAGCCAGGTCTGTTTCCATGCCATTTCACCTGTTTCAAGTGCTATGCAAGGAATTATCCTCATGATCTGTTCTGTGGTACTTGTGGTGTCTTTATTGAGCCTTCATTCAGGCTAGGCACTGATGACATATTGCTAAATACTGGAGATGGATTTGGAATTTCCAAGGTATGTTTTCACTGACAAATGATAGCCATACTTAGGAGTGCTACTTCATCTGTTCATCTGTTGAAAACTGGTGTTATCCTGCAGAGGGCAAGATTTTAATTTTTTGTGGAAGGAACCTAGCTCCTGTCAATATATATGTGGTGAGGAAGAGCAAACATTTCCTTTCTAGTTGGTCTTTAAAGTAGGTTTGTGTTGTCCTCCATGTAAGGAGCTTAAAGAAGAACTCACAATTGGTGCTGCTTTTTGAAAGCGGAGGTAGCAAATTTACTTTTTAAAAAGACTGTCCAGGATGAAGAATTTAACCATCCCCAACATCTGCACAATGGAACTGATCCAGATTTCTCCCACAGCACTTACTTGTATTTTGGAAAAAATACATTCTAATTACTGGGTAGTTTAACTTTTAGAAACGTAATGATCTGGGTAGCTTTGGGGACTTCTTCACTTGTCCCAGTTATTTGTCTCATTTAAGAGCCTACATCCTGATCTATTCCCAAAATGAGGAAAAACCCATCTTTGGTTAAAAAGCAAAAATGGGTGGCTGAAACCACAAAGCAAGGGAATTCAGACCACAGATCAATCCCCATACTTAGGTGCACTGATATACCCTTCTGGGATGGTAACATCCACCCCAGGTATGATAACAACAAAAGGCAATCTCCACTTTTTTATTCTTTCAAAAGTAAGAGGCTGTGCTTTTCTTGTACAGTATTTAGACAATTCCAGAATTAGTTTTCTTTTTCTTTCAAATCAATCTAGATAAACTAGATTGGATTAAAAAATGTGTAGTTGGCTGGATAACTCGTATCTGGCTGTGGAGCCAGAGGTTGGGAATTCAGTTCCTCACTATGCCTCCTGTGAACAGAGCCATCCTGTGTAGCCGTGGGAACGCCCGGTCCTAGGGTGCCCCCGGAAGAATGGAACTATACCCTAGGCCTGGGGGAAAAACCCAAAGGTGGTGGTTTAAAAGCATCAGGCAGTCAATCCAAATTTTAAAAACATTGACTGGTATTATATAACAGATACAACATTTAACCAAAAACCTAAGTATCTGTTACATATCGGTTCAGTATGTATTAGGTTCCTATTATTCCCAGGCTGTGTAGCTCTGGTGCTGTTATTTCTGAGAACAGCAACTGCTCGTAATATTGTGTGAAATTTCTGGACATTGTTCCCAAAGCCCTGATGACTACAGGGGCCATTGTAGTTTGTTTCATCCACAAGTGAGATTTCTTTGATTGCCAGGTACTGTATTTTGTATTTTGTTAGTTTTTCCAATTCTTTAGCTTCAACTCTGGCATCCCTTAGAATTGCATTGTCAGTGATCCAAACATTTCTTCATTCCGTTGCTACTTTGTCTGGTGTGTTATGTTTAAGGCGTCTATTAATTTGGATCCAGACTTCATCATTTTCTAACACCCTTTCTACCTGATGCTCCCATGAGTATTTAGAGGCTAGCAAGTTGTATTTTTTGCATAATGCCTGCACAAATTTTGCCACTCTATTTTGCCACTCTATATCTAATTTTGTCATCTGTTTGTGCAATCTTTGGACATTCACATATAAGGTATGGCACAGGCTTTTTCTTCACAGAGCCGACATCTGAATCTTAGCTTTCATCACATTGGTTTGGAGAGCTTTTTCCTGTGCAGCAAAAATCAACTATTTGGTTTCTTTCTTTCCCCCCCAATTTTATCCATGCTTGTGTTGAATTATTACCATGCTTTCCATTCATATTTCTCAGGTGTTATCCATGTAATGGTTTATTTTTCAAGTTACTGTTTCATTTATTTTCAAATTGGTGTTTCTTTCTTATTTCTTCTGTATTCAAAGTATTATCTATTTTTCTTGCCTTAAGTCATTTTTCTATACTTGTACTAATATAATAATTTAAGCTTACGTTTTTCTCCTTTAATACCAGCTGTATTTGCAATAATCCATGGCTTCCAATTGTTCATGGTAAATATAAGCTGTGCACATCACTTTTTGGGTGTAGTGCATGATGTATGTTCACTAGTTTCCATTTTTTTATCCAGTTTTTCTAACTCATTTGCATTTCAATCTATTATTCCAACTTGGTATCTAATTACTGGAACTTCCCATGTGTTAATGGGTTTGATTGTGTTCCCACCATTATATTTTGGTTTTAAGATTTTCCTCAGTGTTTTGATGTACTGTATTCTCTTTCTGCCAGTTTTTCAACTTTTGTGTGCAGGATGTTATCTGCTTCTAGTATTCCAAAGTATTCATAATTTTCATCACTTACCATAATCGTCATTTTATAATATCACCAATTTAACTCTATTCCATCTAGGTTTGGAGTCTTGCCATGTTGTATAGATAGAGCTGCACATTTGTCAATTCAAAATTTAATTTGAATATCGTAACTAAATATTTGAAATATGTTTATGTGATTGTGTCTCTGTGGAACTTTTTGCATATACAGTAGTTTTAGATCATCCACATATAACAGAGGATTGATTTTTCCTATTTGTTCTAAAATATAGTATTCTAAATTTAGGTTTATTTAAATTAGTGACATGGGGATAAGTGATATTTTGAAGAGCAGTGGTGTCAAAGAATCTTCTGTAATATTCCTGCTCTGATACTAACTTCCCAATGTCTTCACCATAGGTCAAGACAGTTTTCCATTTTGCCATGTTTTTATTGAGGAACTCCTGAATATTTTATTGATCAAAAAAAATTTAGGCAGGTGTTAATTCTACTCTTGCTGCTACTGTTGTTGATGATGATGATGATGAAAATGATGATGATGATTGTTTATTAGGACTGGGATTGTTTATTAGGACTGCTGATTCTAATTGTTCACACCACTGAACCCTTCTTTTACTATCTTCTCTTGAGCACCACAAGTGATCCAGATCAGGGACCAGAGTGGCTACTGAGATTATATGGTCATGTTAAGTGCAAGAAGGATGCATTGAATTTTCCTTATTTTGAGTGGTGGAGATGGTGGGTTGATCTGCAGTTTGAGTGTCTTTGCTTTTATAAATACAGCTTCAGCCAGAACCCTTTGCTGAAGTAAAACTAAAATAGCAATATCAATGTGAGGAACAATTGAAGGCAATATATTTTTTTTAAAAAAGTAAACATATAGCTAAGAATATAAGACCTTGGACTGTTAGTACAAAAGAGACCATTTCCTTCTATCTAGATGGATTTCTAAGAAGACTACATCAATAAATGAGTAGCTGTCATTAAAGTTTCTCTCTTAATAAGATAGGTTCAGCCCACTACAAGGAGTTACTCACAAAGCTGCCACCATGGAGTGTTGGTCTTCTTGAACCTTCCCGTGGACAACATTAAAATATATATTTTCTACCAAAAGCTAGTCCATGAAGGTTTGAAAACCACATTTTAGTTCATAATAACTACTCCACCTTGTCTACTTGCAAAAAAAGATACAAATAGAGATTTCAGACTTTCAGAAGACAACAGGATAGAGAGGTAGAACAGCATCAATGAATAAAAGTTGTTATAAACTGCCAATCCCTCAAAACCACAGTACTGAATCTACATTGGATTGTAAATACTGGAGGGCACACAAATTTTCAGCAACCATAAATACACAGTGGCCAGAACCACAATGTAATTGGCTTGTCTTCCATGCCTTATAGTGCCACAGTCTCTTTTCCCCCATGGCCATAGTTTGCTAAATATATACACCTCACCCTGCAAACAGAATAAGCAAATTAAGTTCAGGTAATAACTATTGGTTTATTTTCATGTGTAACGGGAAAGAGTGTGAAACAGAAGTCGATTCAAAAAGTCATCATGGATGTGAGCTTAATAGGCTACTTGAGGAAAACCAATGTCAATCTCAGCCTTTCATCTAGAAATAGAGGTTTAGTAATTTAACATACTATAACATGTTATAAATATTACCAGTATATTTTACTTAATTCTTTTTGAACTATCATAAATTATATATAAATCAGAGAACATACTGAGTTTCCTCAGAAAAATATATATTATCAGCATACTTATCTGTAACTTCAACTATTTAACAGAATGATAGCTTGCAGAACTGGCAGCAGTCAACTAGTTCATTGCCAACACCAAGATCAAGTTTGGTAGAGAAAAAAGAACAAGGAACAGAAACCACTGGCTTGTACTATCCATCCAGCAGACTTCTGGAGAAGAAAGAATGTGAACTAGTTTCACAAAGAGGGAAGCAGAATAAGGTACATGATCACAAGCCTCTACTCACAGCCATCAGTCCTGGAAGAGGTGAACAAAACTTGATGAGTTCTTTGTCTTTATAAAGAATTCTTCATAAGCCAGCTCTCACATTGCTCATTTTTCTTCATTCTGTTCTTTTTAATTCTTGTTCCTAGACTTGAAAATACCAATCCACCATACTTTTGTTTGTTAATTTCCCCTTCAGTTCTGTTTTCCATAGCCTTCCAACTACACCACTCTTCCTTTGCTGACAATTTGCTTATGAGTGTTGGTATTTGTTTTGCTTTTCTTCTAAAGGTCCCATCTATTCTTTCCCCCCACTGCAAACTAGTGATCCGCCTTCTCCAACAAGATGACTGATATAATTGCAGCTTATTTTATATATGCAGCGTGGGAACAGAATGAAGCGGAGCTTCCTCTCTAATCTTGTAAAATGTTCCTAATTTGTAATTCTAACAATTGACATGTGCTCCTACACTAAGGAAAGCATTTGAATTCCAAAACAGAGGTCTTCGTTTTATGGGCAGAACAGAACCACTTATTAGTATTGTGCAACTGCCAAGAACTTTTTTCTTCCAATGTTTAGATTTTAATTCATTTCTATTTCAGAAGTCTTTTTATGATATCCTTTTAATACTTTTTACCATGCTGGTTTTATAAGAAGTCCGTGATGATACATTTTCCTTTGTTTTTAGTATTTGATCTGAATTATTTTGTTTTGGTTACTGTTAATTTGTTACCCATTTTGAGAAAAAGTATTTTAAAATATGGATATAAATTGAGATAAATAAGTAACAAAAAGGGGGTTTCCAGTTGCGCTACACAGGGAGCTAGTTTTTACAGTTAGGTTGTAGGAAGTAAAGTTAGGTTGTGATCTCTTCTTACAGGGATCCAGTTTTTATTTATTTTGATTTTGATTTTTGAATATTTTTACCCCACCTTTCTGCTTCGAAAAGGACCCAAGGTGGCTTAGAACAATGAGGGACATTATTACAGTCCAGAACATTTAAGACATATTCAAATCATGAATAGGGAATTAGAAGAGGCATCTTAGAACATTAAAAGATAACATTAGAGCTACAAAGAGCACACAAGAAGAAAAGAAAAATCCATTAAGAGAGGTGAAAAGCAACATGGTAAACACAAGTGTTCTTGTGAAATCAGTCAATGCAATCATGTATGGTAATCCATATAAAGTCACATAGTAGGTAGTCCCTCATTCAGGGGAATCTTGCCTGAAGAGGAAGGTCTTTGCCTGCTTCCAGAAAGACAGTGGAGATGGGGCAGTCCTGGCCTCCAGCGGGGGGGAGTTCCAACGTTTGGGAGCAGCAACAGAGAAGGCCCTTTCATGTGTTCTCCTGAGGTGCACCTGTGAAGGAGGTGGGATGGAGAGAAAGGCCTCTCCTGATGACCTAAGCATCTGAGCCGGTTCATAGGGCTTTCTGATGGTCAAGTTCAGGGGCTGCTTTCAACATGGTTAATATGTAAAGGAAGCAAAGCAGCCAAGAGCCTGGGTGTATGTCACTGTCACTGACTTGCTAGCTAATGATGGATAAGAAGGTGGGAAATTCTCTATTGCTGGGCAGGATGTTTTCCATCCCCAATGCCAAGGTGACTTCTTTGGCAGCGGTTTCCTGTCACTTATTTATTTTATTTATTTAATTTTACAACTTATATGCCACCCACTATCCAAAGATCTCTGGGCAGCTTACAATCAAAGAATTAAAACAGTTAAAACATCAAATAATATCAATAAATAATTAAAACAATAATAAAAACCTTACACTAAAATCATTACACTAAAATTGCCATCAGAGATCCCACAGTATATATTATATCAATTAAACAACTTCTGGAACAGGAAGGTTTTTACCTGGCGCCGAAATGTCATCAATGTTGGCGCCAGGTGGATCTCACTTGGGAGGGCATTCCATAGCTTGGGGGCAGCTGCCGAGAAGACCCTGTTCCTACAAACCATCCCTCGCACCTCCTTGAGGGATGGCTCTTTCAAGAGGGCCCCCTGGCTCGATCTTAATTGCCGGGTAGGTTTGTATGGAAGGAGGCGGTCCTTCAGGTATTTAGGTCCTAAGCCATTTAGGGCTTTATATGTCAAAACAAGCACTTTGAATTGGGCTCAGGCAGCAACTAGTAACCAATGTTGGTTATGTAGAATCGGTGTGCTGTGATCCCTGACGGCCCCACTGCTTACCAGCCGCGTCACATGATTCTGAACCAGTTGCAATCGCCAAACCGTCTTCAAAGGCAGCCCCACGTAAAGCGCATTGCAGTAATCAATATGGGAGGTTACCAGTGAATGCGTAACTGTCATGAGGCTCTGCTCACTTGCTTCATGTGAGAGAAGAGCAGGTTCTTCTGCCATCTAACAATGAAAGGGCAACTTAAAATTAAGACTACAGAGTCAAACGTGGGTTAAATTTAAAAATAAATTATTGTAACTTTCCTTCATGCACTGATAAAACCACTAAGTACTTTGCAGAGTGTTTTTTTATCTTGATAAGGATTGTGGTAAATGTTTGTGATATATTTGGCACAGTGCTTTAAGGTGAGGGTTGGCGCAGGACTTCTCTGGATATCTTGTTATTTTGGGGATTCTCAGAGAGCTTGTGTATTCTGTCTGACTGAGGCCAATTTGCTAACAGATTTGACATCTGCTTCTCAGCGTGACAGTTTGATATAGAAAGAAAGGAGATTGTTTGGCTTTGACAAAAAAAAATGAGGGGAGTTGCAATGTTTTTTCATTGTTGTTTACTTTGTTTTGTTTTTGTCTGGAAAACCAAAAGCAGCAGCAACAAATGGCAGTAATGACAGGTGCCTGTAGCTTGGGAACAGGCACCAGAATGATTGCATTGTAGGTTTAATTCTGTACAGATTCTGCATATCTGGAAGAGTTTTCTGTTTTCTGAAAATAAGGTTTATAGGAAACAAGAAATGGACTTTTGACCACTTCTGGTTTCAGATTTTAGGAATGGCGCAATCCCTGAACTTGCAGAACTTTCAGTTATGGTGAAAATACTATATGTTGGGGTAGTGGTGAGTTGGAATTGTAATAGATTTTTGCATTCATAGCAGGGTTACTTATCCACTTAATTATATCACCTCCCTGCTTATTTTGATATGATGTTTCTTCTTACCTTAACTACCTCATTTTAGGTTACTGGAGGAAGCAACTAGATCACATTTGTGCACATCTCAGAAGTTATACACAGAATAATCTGGCATTCCGGACATCAATCGGAGAACCTCATATGGGGAAGGTAAAAGAAAATTACTGGTCCAGGGACCCTTAATTGATGTCATTCACCTTCTTTATTGTTGGTACTGTAATCCTCTGCCTGTTGCGGAGGTTAGGGACCCGACCTGACCCACGATGATGGAAAATCTGCGAGATGTGGATGCTGGGTCAGGTTGGGACTGGGGGGTCTGGGGCCTCCTGCACTTACCCTAGGTATGACGCTACCCCGAACGGGCCTCCGATAGGCTTTCCGGGCCTGTCGGAAGCTCCAGAAGTGGTTTCCTATTTTCCAGGAGTTACTTCTGGTTCACCGGAAACCACTTCTGGGGCCTCTGACAGATCCGGGAAGCCTGTCAGAAGCTCCAGAAGTGGTTTTGGGCGATCTGGAAGGCACTTCCGGTTTGCCGGAATCCACTTCTGGGGCCTCCGACAGGCCCGGGAAGCCCTTCGGAAGGCGGTTTGGGGCAGCACCAGAACTAGGGTAACTGCAGGAGGTCTCAAACAGGCCCATGCAGCTTGCCTCAGGAGCCCTTTGTTTCATATACTGTGGTCCTGTGATATACTGGGACTGCAGTATATGAAACGCGAAATGGCGGGGGACGACTCTAATACTATACAAACTTTTTAAATGGACCAGAGGCAAGATTTGTGGTTAATGTGGTATGTATTTTAGCTTGTGATTAATGGAAGTTTTAGTTAGCTGATTTTTGTACTCCTGATGACTAATGATGTATCTAGATTTAACCTGATCTTAGGAAAGGTTGGAAATTGATAGAAATACTTTGCTTGTCATAGGGTGATAGAAGTAGCAGGTCAGATATCCTTTTAAACTGTTCTTTGTAGATTTATAAATGCCATGTTTCTTAGATATTTACAATAACATGGTTACTTTTCTTCTTTTATGTCACTGTGACAGAGAAAGCTGTTTAATTGGTATTACATATTTTAACTTGAAAAAATATTAAAGCAGCAGATGTGCATGTGAGTCCGTATCTCTCTAAGACTCAGTGATTCCCAACCTTGGTTTTCCAGATGTACTCGGCCTACAAATTCCAGGAATCCTGGTTGGCACAGCTAGTGGTGAAGCCTTCTGGGAGTTTTAGTCCATGAACATCTGGAGATCCAAGGTTGGGAAGTACTTGAAATAAATAATAACAGTCATTTTCCTCTAATCTATTCACGCTTTTGTCTTCTGCAGCTTATTTCTGCTACAGTCCATGAGGATGGTTACCAAGTCAGTCTCCATTTAAATTATGCACTTGCAGTAAATAAGGTCAGTATGGAAATCTAAGTGGTTGGGAAAGTCACAGTACTGCTGCCAGCAGTTGTGTGTGGAGCCTGGGCTCCTTCTTTCTGCTTTTCCCCCCTCCCAAATGAGACATACGGCTTCTCACATCATTTCCCTCCACCATCTCAGCACATAGGAATGGGGAATGTTAAATCTTTGTTCACATCCTATTTGAGTCACCCTGTTCCCCAGCAAACTGGTAATGGGAAACGATGAGGACAGTGGGTTTCTGAAGTTTTTAGCACTAAGCAGCAAGGATGGGAGAAATTACAGAAGGAACAGAGGAGGATCCCATGGGCCCATAGCCTGAGGATTGCTTGTAAATAAAAATCAGCAGCAAAGTAAATCAGCAAAGTGTGTCTCCTGTAATTAAACATCTCATTGAGAAACACACAATAAGCCTCTGCTGCCTATATTGCATTTTAGAAATGGCTACTTCTGACTGGTACTTTATACTAATGTGACAAATGCTGTCATATAATCAGGCATATACTGCTTACCATTCTCCAGGATATTTTCACCAGTAAACCAGTGACATTTGACTCTCATGATCTGAACTCAAATGGCAGGATGGAATTAAGTGAAAATCAAGCTAATTTGGGTGAGTTCTCTTTATCTGTGCCAATATGGTACAAGATCATATTTTTCTTTATGACTTATGCACATGAATTCTCACATTCAGAATTTCCTACTGCTTTCAACCTCTTACTGGGAACCCTGCCCCATACCCTAATGGTTTCTCTTTGGTAATTTTGGTCTGCTGAGCAATCAACAATGAAAGAAGTCTTGAGCAAAAAAGAAGTTTTCCATCTCATAGCATATTTTGTTCTAATTCCTTCTACTAATTTTTTACTTTTCAATACAAGGAAAAAGAAAAGATGATAGAAAGATTATTATTCTTTTTCTGTTTAGGTCCTCCATAGCTCTTTTCAAAAAACATGGTCTGTAAAGTGAAAATAGTGCTATAAGATCATCCTGAAAATGAATGCCTTGTAGCAGCTCAATCTCACAGTCATACTCAGTTTGTAAAATGCTCACAGAAGGTGACCTAAGAAATAGGGTATCAAAGCTACAACAATACCTTTGAGAACAATAATTTCAGACATTGGATTCAGCAACAAATAATAAACCATTGCATACTGCTTCAGTATTTATCTGTAGATCAAAGCAACTGTCAAGATATGTAAAAGTTGACAAAATATATGTTATGTATATTTAACAGATAAGGGAAAGAGAATTGTAAAATGGAGGCAGTTAGATTCTGCAGTCTTATGATGTTATCCACAAGTGTAAGGGATAAGTAATCACAGGCATGTTACGTGATGAAGCACAGGTGGAATAATTTATAACATCGTGGTTGCATCAGATTGCATCAGATTGTAATTAGTGATGAGTCATATCTGATGGGTGCTAAATTGTATATAAGCACTAGCTTGTCATATGTTAGTTGGGACTGTTATGGTGAGAACAGTACCCCACACTCTGTAAATATTGCTTGGTTGTTATGCTGTGTGTGTATTTTGATGTATATATGAATATATGAGTTTTTACTCTACCCATTGTCATTGTTTTTTCCGTTTACTGAACTCTGCAATACTTTATATCATTACTAACACTTTATCGACACGCAACGGCAGCGCGCTCTGTGCCACATTTTTATTTGTTTATTGTTGATAGCAACATATTAAGGTGTTCCTATAGCCTACTCCTGGATGCCAAATTTTGATTATTGCATCAGAAACCACTGTATCAACAACTTTGGTGTCAGCATGGATTCCATCATTGATGCTAATGCTGCCTCTGATGTCAAGTGCTCAAAACAAAGATGCCTACAAAAAACTGTCCAGATTCTAATCCAGATTTAGAGAAACTAAAGAAACAAAAAAGGACAAACAGAAAGAGAATTCTGCAGGTGTCTCTGGCACTCCTTTTGCATCATTATCATATAAATTAGCTGTAACTACACTGTGGTTCTGTGAAAGTGTAGATACATATACAGTAATACCTTGTAAGACGAATGCCCCTTACAACGAAAAATTCATAGGACGAATGCAGTTTCTGGAGACAGGAAAAAAACCATAAGACGATTTTTTCTTTCCTGCTTCCATTTGTCTTATGAGGGACCTTTGGGGGGGGGGTGAGGTTATGGCATCCGTGCGGTTCTCAAAGTGCTGCAGCCAAGGTGTCATTGGCTACAACAGCTCTTTGAAAATTGTGTACCCACCATAGCAAGCCCCTCGCTATGGCAGCCAAGTAGTATTCAAAGTGCTGCAGCCAAGGGAATCTGCTTTGATTCCAACCAAGCAAAAGGGGCTCTCAGACCGCTTTTGCTGTCAGAATCAAAGCAGGTTCCTTGGCTGCAGCACTTTGGAAACGGTGCACCCACCCCCGAAGGCCCCCAGTGGTGACAGCAGTAGCAGCGGAGCCCCAGCTCAAGGAGGGGGATGCCAAAAAGGAGAACATGCCGAAAGCGGGGGGAAAGCTGTCCCCCCTTTGCCAGGCTTCTGCCCCAGCACAAGGAGGGGGATGTCAAAACGGCAAACATGCCCAAGGCAGGAAAAAGCTTTTCTCACTTTGGTGCATTCGCCTTTTAAAAATCTCCCTCCTTCTGTTGCAGCAGGCACCCACCCCAGCACAAGAAGGGGGATGTTAAAAGGGGTGAACATACCAAAGTGGGAAAAGCCGGATGTTAGGACTCCCATAGGAAATGGTGGAAACTAGGGCCTTGGAACAAATCATTTGATTTTCCATTATTTCCTATGAAGAAATTTGCTTTGATTGACGAGTGTTTTGATTGACGAGCCTGCTTCCAGAACGGATTATGCTCATAAACCAATGTACCACTGTATTCATGAGTAAGCAACCCATCCATAACTCTTCTAATGTCCAAATCACAACATAGTCTATGAAAATGGCATATTCAAGCAATTATGACATACATACAAATACATTGTACAGTAGGACCCCTATATCCACTGATTCATTATCCACTGACGCAGTTATCCACCGTTGGCAGAGGATAAATAAATAAATAATTCAGCAGCTGCAAAGCAAACTACTGTCACAAAAAGCAGCTGTAAAGCAAACTACTGTCATAAAACAGCAGCTGTAAAGCAAGCTACTGTCACAAAGAGCAGCCGTAAAACAAGCTACCATCACAAAGAGCAGCTGTAAAGCAAGCTACTGTCATAAAACAGCAGCTGTAAAGCAAGCTGCTGTCACAAAGAGCAGCCGTAATGCAAGCTACTGTCATAAAACAGCAGCTGTAAAGCAAGCTGTCACAAAGAGCAGCCGTAAAACAAGCTACCGTCACAAACAGCAGCTGTAAAGCAAGCTACTGTTGCAAAACAGCAGCTGTAAAGCAAGCTACTGTCACAAAGAGCAGATGTAAAACAAGCTACCATCACAAACAGCAGCTGTAAAGCAAGCTACTGTTGCAAAACAACAGCTGTAAAGCAAGTCACTATCACAAAATAGCAGTTTTGGGGAACATTTTGGCATTTTCTCTTATCCACGATTTTCATTATCCACGGGAAGCTTGGAACCAATCCCCAGCGGATACTGGGGTCCTACTGTATATCATATACATATATGATAATTAATCCACAAAGTAAACATCACAAACAGGTGATGTTTAGTCCTAGGGACCCTTGCCTGCAGTTCTTTCATGGTGGCTCATGGTGACAGGGTAGCCAATTGTCAACACAGGAGAAGGACAATTATTATAGTATTATTATAATATTAATAATTTTAATTTTAATGTCAAGGGATTTTGAATGTTTTAAATAAAACTAAGGAAATATAAGATACAAAATGCTCATTAAAACAAAAAAGAAAAATTGGAAAAAATATTAAAATTTCAATAGAATATTTAGAAATTCTGGATCACATTACTGTGTGGTTTTCCTACCCCATTAATATCACATAAATTTCAATGTGGTGCTCTCTATTTTAGAAAATGGAGTATGTCAAAGAACATCAACCCCTAACAAGGAAGTCAGAAAGATAATAAAAACAAAGGAAAGGCTCACAGTACGTATATACTTGTAATTGGAATGTTATATCTGTATGCTGAAGCACAAGCGTTCTTTGTTTTCTGTTTTGAATCATGAAGTTGGGAGGGGCCTGTAAGGTCATCCAGTCCAACCCTCTTCTCAAGGCAGGACTATAAATCAAAGGATTTCTCCCAGGTTGTTGTCTAAATTTTTCTTGGATGCCTCTGGTGTTGAAGCATTCACGATCTCTGGAGATACAGTGATTGAATCGTCATACTGCTCCAACAATTAAGAAGCCTTTCCTGATATTCAGCTGAAATTCCTAATTATAAGACCCTTGCAGGATTTCACGGATTGAAAAGAGGCTTTGTTTTCATGTTTTTCTTTTCTTTTTCTCTTTGCCAGGGTCATGGCAGAAAGTCCTGCTTACACAACAAACCTGCTGTGACTGAATATTACATTTCCTTGACTCTGGAGATCAGAAGGGTAGAAGCTAAAGCTAAAACTTGAAGCAAAATAAACCACTCTGATCTCACCTAAAGCACCGTTACTGCCATTACTGGCTGTTCAGAGTTGTAGTCTAACACAATAGGAGCACAATTTGCCAAAGCTTGTTCTAAGAAGAGCCCAACAGTAGATAATATCTGGAGGACCAGGGGTTGTACACCTGTCCTCTGGGCTTTTGGGGGCCATAGCCACTAGGAAGCACAAGGAATTCTTTGTGTGTGTGTGTGTGTGTATGTGCGTGCGTGCGTGCGTGTGCACATGCCATTGTTGTTTTGCTTTTTTGCCCACCTCCCCTTTAATTTCTGAAAGTGCATTGCAGGATCTTAAGCCTTTAGCATATGCTAACAGCACTGTGACTTAACAATGGACTAAATCCTGTTGCACAACTAGGCACACACAAATCAAAGTACAGTACTCCCCCATTTATCACAGGAGTTAGGTGTCTGACCCACCCGCAATAAAGGAAAATCCGCAAAATGCAGATACCTCAGCAAACTGCTGGCGTGTATACACTTCCAAAGAGAGGATTTTAACTACCTCCTGACACCTCAGCTAATTGACCTTAGGCTGGTGCACACACCCAGGAGCCCAAGGTCTGTTTGCTGAGGTGTCAGGAGGGAGTTAAAAACCTCTCTGTGGAAGCCTGCTTCTCTCAAGAAAAAATCTGAGATATACTGAGACCATAATATATGAACCCCTTTGTGGTGGGGGACTACTGTAGCACCTCTGACTGTTGCACTAACACCAAGGGGGAGCGCAATCCCTGAAACACTTCCACTGACACATAATGCAGTCACTCATGTCTGGGATGCATGATCAATTATGCAATCACATAGTGCAATTGTTGTTGCCAGGAATAACACCTTGCACATTTACACTCTTGTAAATATTTGGAAAGCGGATGCTTATTACTGTACCTGTTTTGTTTTCTGAATTTTCCTAGAGTGAAGCGAGGCAACTGTTGGAAGAAGTGGGTCCAAACGGACAGGGGCAGCCTTCTTTGATAGAACAACTAATTGATGAGGTAATATTGACTCCACATACCAATTGTCTATGCTGTTATTTTAAAAAACCTAGTTTTTCCAAAGAAAATCAGTATCAAAATTCAGGGCCAAGAAACCTTCAGCATGCAGGGTTCTCGAATAAAGCCCAGAGCCTCACTTCTGACTCCAGTCCTTTGTACTTACTTAAAAGCTTCCAACACTTCTATGGGTGACACTGGAGGCTTTTTAAAAAAGCCTAATTGGAGAGTGGTGGTCTCTTTTGAGAGAGTGATAAAACATTATCTGATGGAGGATTGTGACCTTCATTGGGAAAAAAAATACTCCCTCACTACAATGAAGCCTTTACAAACACCTCCATTGTTATCAACAAAAGCTTTTTTGAAGACTAATTGCTATCACTCTAGCAGCAAGCCAAGGCCATTCTTCCATGGGGTGAGTGACCATATGACTCTGATGCTGATAATGGCTTGCAAGTGGCTATCAGTAAGAAAAGGGTCCTTGTCAGGGTCAAAAAAACTAACAGTACTCATTATTAACATAGAAGCTCTGCCATGATCTAAGGAAGAGTTTCTATGTCAGCTCTGCCAGACACATGATTGTCATATAATTGGTATTCAAGAAGAACATAGAGACAGCCATCAGCAGCACTCTGTAATGTCTGTAATTCCAGTGGAGCTGGGCAGTTGCTTAATATCTTCTGTTTATAAACTGCCTATTGGAACCTTCTCCTTTAAAAACTCTGACAATTCCATAAGCAAAATACGCATTTTATATTCAGAGACTTCAATAGCTGCTAGTGTCTGGCAATATGCACTTGATGTTAAAAATGAAGAAACAGTGCTTAAAGGGGACAGGACACTACCAACTAGCTCTTATTCACAACAACAGAATTCTTCATGTTTTCAACAGGGGAAGATGGTGATATAGTTATAACCCACGTGATATTTACTAGTGATCTTATAGCCCAATATCTCATGAAGTGAGTTGGGATATTCTGAATATTTGGTTCTGATCCATAATGTGCCAGCTTATAGTGGTAGTCCAGTCATCAGCAAGAGATATTTAAAAAAAACCAATTGGCAGAAGTTCAGCATAACACTCATGGAATTACATCAGTCATATAGCCAGCCTTAGACGCAATGGCCAAGTCTTTGACTCCTGATTGCCCATACTGTGAGGATGCAGAACAAACAAACTCAAGACCTAATATCAGAAATAGTCACTTAAATAGTCAGTAGTCACTATTTTTCATATTTTTTTGCATTTCAATAAAAAAACCCAAAACCCTACTTTGGCTTTGTATTTTGGCACCGTTGCTTATTTTCACACCAACACAGTCCTTTCTGAGTACAGAAATGAACAAGCAACTTCATTTATTTGTATATGTTTACCTCATCTTTCTTCTTGGAAAGGACCCAAGGCAGCTTACAACACTGAAGGACAACATATTTAGTTGGAGATGAATATACAAGAGTTGTTAACAAAATTAGATACAGTATTTAATGCTAAGAAACAAGGAGTGTGAAGAGGCAACTCACACCTTACAAGAGGCATCTTACCTCATTAAAAGGCAGTAGAGTAGGACACCCGTATCCGTGGGTGATTGGTTCCGGGCTGCCCTGCAGATAACAAAATACACGGATAAGAATGAACGCTCTAATCAAAGGGTGACAGCAGTAACAGTGGTGCTGGGAGGTGCTGGGGGTGAAAGTGGTGATGCCACACTGCCCATCTTCCCTTGCACCCTGGCTACCTCTTCTTCCTCCTTGTTGTTATGCTTGCTAGCGTGCGGGGTAGGGCTGACAAGCTGCACCTGTAGAAGCTGCACCAGACACAGGTGGGCTCGCTGGCAGGAGGCAGTGAAGGAAGCAGTGGCAATCCTCAGGGGCCCCGCCACCTGGCCAGGCACCACAATGATCCTCACTAGGGCCCAGATGAACCCCGCCATGGTATTGCCGGCAGGCAATTGCTCACAGGCCACAGAGCCTCCATTTCCAGTGCCGTGACTAATGGTGCGGCTGGCACTCGTGGACCGTGCGGCCTCTGGTGCCACCACCTAACTGAATCCACGGATGGCTAGTCAGGGGTTGATGGCTAGTAATGCATGACCATCCATCATACCAAGGGAAGGCTTGCCTGAAGAGAAAGGCTTGCCTGAAGAGAAAGGCTTGCAGAAGGACAGCAAAGATGGGACCAGTCTGACCTCACATGGGAGGTCGTTCCACAGTTTGGGAACAGCAACAGAAATGGCCTTTTTATGTGTACTCATCAGATGCAACTGTGAGGGTGTCAGGACTAAAAGGCCTCTACAGATGATCTTAGTACTCAAGACAGCTCATAATGGGCGATACGGTGCTTGAGATAGGTTGGCCCTAAACCATTCGTTTGTTCCTTCATTTGTTTGTTCTATTTATATACTGCCCAACTGGCCTGAAGGTCTCTCTAGTCGGTGAGCAACTATCAAAGGCACACATTATAAAAATATCAACCAGTAAATATGCATATATTATAATATAATAGGTATATGAAGAAAATTCAGAAAATTCAGAGTCAAGTATAAATTATAAATGACAAATAATAAAGTCATCTAGATAGGGCATCAAAAGAAAAAATAAGAAACAAATCAAAGGCTGATATAATGGGACACGTATTAGGGCTTTATACATTAAAGCAAACACTTTGAATTCTAATTTTTAAATTATTGGCAGCCAGTGGAGCTGCTGTAGCAAGGATGTTATGTGATCCTTCTAAGCAGCCCAGTTATCAATCTGGGTTCTGCATTTTGGATACACTAAAAGTTTCCTGACACTTTCTAATGGAAGGCCCACATAGAGTGTGTTGCTGTACTCCTGTGCAGGCATCACATTGGCCAGATCAAATCTCTCAAGAAAGGGATGAAATTTATTTATTTATTTATTTATTTTTGTTTCTATACCACCCATCTTCCAGAGGAACTCCGGGCAGTGTACAACAATAATATAAAAAAAATCCAATAAAAATAGAAAGTAAACAAACAAAAAGCAAACACAGCAAAAACTAGTAATAATGAATAGTGACAGTAATAGTGATAATTAATTATAACAGTAATAATGATAATTATAATTAAGTTGCCACACTAGTTTTAATTATTCAAATACATTCCTGGCTACTGCTGAGACTTGTGCACCCTAAAGCTACACACCTGTTTTTTTTTTCAATGGGAGAATGAGCCCATCTAGTACTGGCTACATCCCTGTTCCTTGGTCTCCCTTTCTCGTGATGACCTGTATCAGTGTCCCTCAACATGTATTATGGAAAAATTGATGTGAGCTACCACAAACGCTCTTGATGTTGTCTGTTACTGAGTGAAAATTATCTAATATGTTTATTAATTGTATTCTGATGCTTCTTACCCAAAGAAAGAAAGATCCAAAGACAAGGCAGCCCCCTCCCCCAATATTTGAATATTTCTTCGCTATTCAGAATAATATATGAAAAGGAAAGAGAGCGAATTACAAAGGTAGGGAGGATTCAAAGTTCTGCAGAAATTCTGCACTTTGCAGGTTTTTTAAATTATTTTAGAGTATTTTTACCCCGCCTTTCTCCTTGGAAAAGAACACAGTAATGAGGAACAATAGACAGTTCAGTACAATTAAGACATATTCAAGTCTGAGAACAGGGAATTGAGGGACAACATTAAAGCTACAAGAGAATGTGAGTGGTTAAAGAGGGTAAAAATCCTATGTAAAAGATATGTGGGATGGAAACTAACATTGAAAACATAGTACAGTAACCCCCCGCCGATCACGGGGGTTAGGGACCCACCCCACCCGCGATGCAAGAAAATCCATGATATGTGGAAGTGGGCGGGGGCGGGGGGATCTTGCCTCCCCCCGCCGCCTGCCCGCACGGCCTGAGGCTTCTCGGGGGAGCCTGGTTGAGCGGCGGGGAGCGACCCAATCGCTCCGCACCACCCCTCCCGACCACCCCGAGGCTTCTCAGGGGGGCGTGGGAGGGTGGCACAAAGCGACCCGATCGCTCCCTGCCGCCCTCCCACACACCCCTGAGGCTTCTCGGGTGGTGGGGGCAGCGTGGAGCGACCCGGCCGCCCCCCACCCCCCACGGTGTAGGTACTGTGATCCCGCGATGTAGCGGGGCCGCGGTACCTGAACAGCAAAATGGCAGGGGTTCACTGTAGTCCGACTCTAGGGGCGGTTCTCATCTCCATATTCAAGTTGAAAGAGCCAGTGTTGTGCAAGTCTCCATGGTCACGTGGCCAGCATGGCTGCCAGGAAACACTGTTTTACCTTCCCACTTTTTACGGCGGTACGTATTTATCTACTTGCATTTACATGCTTTCAAACTGCTAGGTTAGCAAGAGCTGGGGTTATCAGCGGGAGCTCGCTCCGTTGCATGGCACCCGGGATTCAAACCACCGAGATGTCGACTTTGCAGCCAACAGTTTTCGGAACCTTAGTCCACTGAGCTACCACGCCACTTCCTTTACCCCAAGATAAACCTCTCTTGGCTGCCATACCCATTCATCCCAGTTGCTGACCAGAAATTTTTAAATCAGAAATTGGGCTTTCTCAGCAATGCCACTCCTTACCTGGAATCACCTCCTGGTGTAGCTATGCCTGACTCCCTCTCTGAGTTTTAGGAGCTTCTGAAGACTCATCTCTTGCGTGAGGCACTTGGTGACCCCTTCCATTCAAAATTGTATGTGCCCTGTATTTCTGTTCTAATACCCTGCACCATCAGGCCTTCCTCTTGGCTTATTTTAGCTTGCTGCTGCTTGGTTTTAAATTTTGCTCATGTTTTTGTTGTTGTTTATCACTATGCACTAATAGAGTGGTATATAAATGTTTTGGAAATAACTAAACATAAATTGTTTCTGTCAGGATAAGGCACATTTAAGTTATCCCAAAGTTCCTGCATATGTAGAAGATAGCATGTGCAGTTATTGGCCTGGGATATACTGTACTGAAATAACTACACTCCTGTACACACTAGGGAGCTGACCCCAACTGTACCAACAATGATGACCAACCTGCTTTAATACTGGCTGTCCTGAACAAACATCACGAAGCTATTCCTGTGCTTGTGCAGAAGGGTGCAGACATTGACCACCAGTCAGGACCGTAAGTTAAACATTTTCCATTGTTGTTCTTTATATGTTGGGGGGAAGTGGAGTTGTGAATATATGTATACGTTCTTGTGTAAGTGTGTGTGTAAATGGAAATTTGCAGAAATAGGGATATTTCAGATAACAAATTTTTCCTATGGGCTGCTTCGGATAACAATTTTTTCATAATGCTACGTGAAAAAAGTCTACTCAGGCTGCATTGTGCCCCCCATAGTTTGCGGACGGATGGGAGGAGTTAGAACACTTGTTTCATGTGTTTTCAGAGCCTTTTCTAACTAGTCCTTTGTCATTTTTAAGTATGCTATTTTTTACTGGCAGGTTACTTCTTTAATCTCATATTATATATACAGTATATTTCTTTTCAGAGGCAAAAAAGCAAATCCCATTTTAAAAGTTGCAGTTCGGAAAAGGCCAACATTAGCTGATTTAAGAAAATATTTTGTATTCATTACCAAACTTCTTTTTGACT
>JAHTLZ010001847.1:0-15515 GCA_023846285.1 Phrynocephalus versicolor
ATGTCACTATAATGATCTATGCTTATTTTTCTGGTTTCTATACTAACAGTAAGTTACTGATTTCTGGTTCAGGGTGATAGGGAACTCCGCTTTAAGGCATGATCAGTTATTGTACTGGATTTGGGATGTGGTGAAGGAAGAAGGCAAGGGAAGAACTCCTGGACCCAAACATAGATTAAGACCTTTATCCTTAATATAGTAAGTTGGGACTAGAGTAGGCTAACTGATTCAGTGGGTCTACTCCAGTTGCACCCTAATACCATAAGCAGCAGATTTTTCAGCCATTGAGCCTTATCTTCAAATACTATGGTTTATGCACAACCTTACGGATGTGTGCAAAAAAAAAATCATATTCTATTTTTATGACTTTATTTCTTAAGCTCAGTAGTTCATTTTTAAGAACACTTGTATTTTCATAATATATTTTTCTCTTGATTTTTTTAAAAACTACAATGGAACATCTAATAGAAACATGCATGATTTTGGGATGCTTGCACCTATGGCATTTTGACAGAATAATGTTAAAGTATAATAGTGGGATTGCCTACTCTCTTTTTGACAGATATCTTAGTCTATATTTGGTGTATCTATGTTTTATCGCCAACCCAAATCCAGTTTGAAAACAATTTTTCTACTCTCCTAAGATCTTATCTGATACTGGAACTGAAAAATTACAGATCAGAAAGTTCATTTAAGTGAGGCAGACATTACAAGTTGCATTGCATGATACCAAAGATAAGTTACTGTAATTTTTTCATCTATTAAAAACCCCAATGTATAAGATGACCCCCACTTTTCCAATCCAAAATTGCAGTTCTTTGTGGGTTTTGTGAAGCCGCACAAATGGCTCGGACTTCCCTAGCAAGAGGAAAGTTTGTTAGGCCCTTCCCCCTCACACTGAGCATGTGCCAAACCCCTCAGTTCCCTCTTAGCACCACATTAAGAGATCGCTCTGCATTAGTCTCCTCACAAAAAAAATTCTGCCACCTTTTAAGGTGCAGCAAAAATCCCGCATTCCGATAGACACAAAGAGTGTCTGTACTGTCTGGGCAAATTTCACTGGCCTGGCAGTTGTGCTGTCTGTAAGAAGTTTAGCGCTCAGGCCCTAAAGAACAGGCACCATCACTTGAATACGTTGCTTCCTGAAAAGTCTTTTCAAGTCCTCAACCTATGGAGAAGGGCAAGTCTTCTTGTTCAACTTCCCCTAGTCCGAAGCAAGCCAAAACATTCTCTAAATCCATCCCAAGGAAAGAACTGGTTAAGAAACTGGCCTTACTGGAGAAGAAATTGGTGTCGGTATAGTCAGCTACCATCTCGAAACCGACTGATGTAATTGTCATTGATACCGACTGGCCTTCGGTATCGACTCTGGTTGTATCAGATCGCCCTAAATACAACCCTCTCCTTCCTTCTGAGTTGTCTTCTCACTCTTCCAATGACAGCTCTTCGGATTTGGATGCCCCTTCTGATTCTAGAGATTGAACGGAGATTGCTCTCTTCATTTCGGTCCCTCAGAGGCTTGGAGATCTTTCACTCCAAACTCCTGCCTCTATATTGATGTTGGAGCAGGCTATACCTTCACCAACCTCGTCAGTTTCAAAGAGAGATACCATGCAGCAACCACCTGTGTTGCTGTCTTCCCAGCCAATTCCAGAGCCAATTGCCCAGAAGGCTAAGAAGCACTACAGGGAGAAGCGACATCATAAGCATGTATGCTTACCTGCTGTGACCTCGGATCCAATCCCCTCTATTTTGGGATTGACGAGCTCAGCAGAAGGCAGAACACATTGCCATATTGCACGAGTGGGAGCTCCATCAACCCACTCTCAATCGTCTATGTCATTGATGGGGGACCCCAACAGTGGACCTCTTGCCACTCCAAAGAATATAAAGTGTCACCTATTCTGCTCAAGGACAGGGAGAGGTCACAACCCTAGTGGGGACACCCTCATGTTCACCTACTTTATGCCTTTCCCCCCATACCTCTTCTCCACAAAGTTGTTACGAAGATCTGTCAAGACTGGGCCAACATCATCCTTAAAGCCCCTTGGTGGCCTTGTCAACCTTGATTGGCCCCACTTCCGAAAATGTCTCTGGACTTTTGCCAGTTGCCACCATTACCTAACCTCCTATCTCGCGATACAGGGTGCATTCTACCTGGCTTGCCTCCAGTTGACAGCTTGGAGGATCAGAACTTGATCCAAAAGGTCTTTTCCACCTCTTGTCAACCTTTCTCAATTGTCTGTATAGCTACATATGGAAATATTTATTTCCTTCGCTGTAGACAAAGGGTTTTCTCCAATAAACCCGTCCCTTCCACACGTCCTGCAATACTTGCTTTACCTTAAGAATATCAATGGGTTTGTGCTTTGCTCACCAGTTTGGTGAGCAGAGCACGGAGCCGTTTATCTTTGTGCAGCCCCCGTGCCTTAGAAGGGAAGTAAGGACGGAGGGGGGAGGTGATGGAGGCAGAGATCGCCTCCTCTTCCTCCTTGGTTGCTTTGATCTTTTGTGCAGAGATGGATGCAACCAAGGAGGAGGAGGAGGAGGAGATCTCTGCCTGCCTTCTTCCTTGTTTCACTTGCAAGGCTTCCCAGGGAGGTTGCCCGGGCTTCTCCCTCAATCACCCAAGCCGATTTTTGACAGGTCTCAGTTGTCAAAGTCAGTTATCTAGCAAGGGCCACAGAAAGCAGCCTTCAACTGTCCTTGATTGAGGGGGCCTTAGTCAGCCTTCCCATAGGAATGCATTGAAATCTGTCCCTCCAGAATGGATTAATTCATTTTCAATGCATTCCTATAGAAAATCACTTTTTGGCTTACGAGTTGATCTACTTTCAAGGATGCGCTCGGAATGGATTAAACTCGTAAGTCGAGGTACAACTGTAATGTAATTCAGAAGGGAAAGCATTTTTTCCAGGATGCTAAAGTTTCCAGATTTCAAATGCAGTACAGAAATCACCCGTTTATTGCAGGGATTAGGGCCCCGGCCTGACCTACGATAAACGGAAATCTACATTATGCAGAGGCTGGGTTGGGTTGGGACTGGAGGGCCTGTTTGGAGCCTCCTGCACTTACCCCAGGCCTGACACTGTCCTGAGGAGTGTAAAGACCTCTACATTGGAGAAACTAAATAGCCATTAAACATGAGGATGGCCCAACATAGGAGGGGCAACAACAGCTCAGTACTAAAATCAGAAGTGTACCTCCATTTGAAGGACAAAGGGTGCTCATTCAAAAATGAAGGTGTACACATGTTAGACAGAGAAGATAGGTTATTCGAGAGAGGGGTCAGGGAATTGAAAAACCCCTCTCTCAACAGAGGTGGGGGGGGGTCAGGGACAATCTGCTAATAAGCAAGCTGCTCTTTCATCAGTCCCCAGACAAATCAGAAGCATTTCACACCTCCACCAGCAAGGCCATAGCTAACAACCCATACTTAAAGGGTATTGGGAAGATTTGCATAGGTGGGACTTTCATACACCCTAGGCCATTGTCCATTTAACGATCCTGTTCAAGCCACTGTACACCATACAAGCCTATTCAGCCCATTGTCCAATTTATGAGCCTATTCTGACCAGGTTGATGTGAAATCAAGGTGAACTATAAATTGGAGGAGTCACTACTAACTTTTCTCAGACTGGCGAAGCTGCTTGGATGAGCTGCGAAACGTTTCAATCCCTCAAGAAAAAGATGTCCAATTGCCACGACTAAACCTCCAAATAATCTCACTTGGATGACTGAGAATCTTCACAGATGTATTTGTGTAGTGTTTCTTGGAACATCACAACATATTTTTTGTGTTTTTTTTAATCAAGGAACATTTCTCTTCTTGATGATAAAATAAAAGTTTCTTTAGAGCAATTATTTGCCTTTTATGTGAGATACTGGTGCCATTGGAGACTTCCCATGAAATACGTATGGTAGCTTTGGAGTGCTGATTCAAATAATTAAACTTCTTGATCCCCACATTAAATTCTAAGAATTCTTAGGCTTCTCCAGGTATACGTTAGTTGTATTTATATGATTAATTATACATTTAAAAATAAGCTTTTTTAAAATTTACAATCCGTGTGCTTCTCTGACTTCTTCAGCATGTCCATCTCAAAATGTCTAACCATGAAAAAATTTACCTAAGCAACCAAAGGGAGAGAATCATCATCATCATCAACAACAACAACAACAACAGCAACAATGCCAGCCTTCTGAAAGTGCTGAGATATTTTATGCTAGCAACTTGTGATGCCCAACGGTAGTTCTCGTAGGGTTTTTCCCTTTCTTTTTCAATTTGTCCCAGAGGCCTATCTATAGATTGGAAGCATATATGCCCACAGTCTGTACACTGATGTCGGCAATTTTGAAATCCATTAACCAAAAGATAGGAAAGATCTGCTTAGGAACAGAGGGTAGCTGTATGCATTAAAGCATTGACTTAGTGCCAGTCACAGTTATTAGAAGTGGCACAGCTCCACATTTCTCTCACAGGTCTCTGAAGAATGCAGGTTGGCAGCAGGTTGAATGCTAAGTGGTCAGTACTCAGCAGATACTGCTTATGTCCTCAGAAGAGGTGGGGAAACATTTTCAGCAGAAATATTGTCCAAAGCATTCACAAGTTTCTGGTGTGTTTTTTTAATTTGGATATCTTTTTTAAAAAAAAATCATTTTTCTTTTGTGCTGGTTTTGTTTTGGTCTTACTCTACTTTTTCGTACATTGTTAGAAGCACTACATAAACCATTAATTATTTTAAGCAGAAGCTGGTATCTTTTGTTCCAAAGTACAGTGGTACCTTGTATAAAGGAATTAATTTCTTCCAAATGCAATTACGTTAAACAAATTTTCCTTCATACGAATTTCCCAGAGGAATGCATTGAAAACAGAGTAATTCCTAATCGTGACCATTTTTATGTTGCACGGATTCACCCCATAGGTAATTCTTTTAAGCAAATTTCCCTTATCTCCTGAATTGTTTATGTTGTACAGATGTTCTGTTATACAAACCGTTTGTTATACGAGTTTTCACTGTACTGTGGATTTGGTGTATACAAGAACCTGTGACTTACAGTGGCATGTTTACAATCCCCTTTCACAATCATTGTAGTATTAACTGAGACTTTCCCATGTGCAAAACTCACTCTAAAGAATGTTGTGGTTAGTGATGTAAACTGGCACGTTTATATCACAAAGTACAACAGTTAAATAACAGAAGCAGGAGGGAGAAGACAGAAGATAAAAGAGTTCAGAGGCGGGAGAGAGCTCAGCGAGCAGTTTAGGAAGTGTGAGGAAGAAATGAGAATGTAAAATGAAGGTAGGATCAAGAAATATACTGAAAGTCAAAATTTAGTGACCAGCAAACAAGCTATGAAGAGGGGTAGGGCAGAGCAGTAATAGGACAGAGAAGGTTAAAAAGGAAGCAAGGTAGAGAAAGTAAGTGAGGGAAGGTTTCATTTATCAGATGAAAATTCTTCAAGAATCCAACCCCTATAATATCAGCAAGCCTAATGGGAAAATAGTGCTGACTTATAACACCTTGCTTTACATTTATCACCGGGGACCAGGTAAGCTTCTACTGCACATTTCTTCCTTAATTTCATGAATTATGAAAAAGTTTAATTATTGTTGACTTTTAGGTATCTTAAAATGACTTCAATGATTATATGATTCTTTATAGGGTTGGGGGGGGAGCTTTAGGTTTTTGAACAAAGTAGTATTTTCTATTAAATTTTGCATCACTGCCTTACTATAGATAGTCCATATTTGAAATTGTGGTTGAAAGGCCAAGGAATTTTGCTTTATTGTTATCTGTAAATTATATGAAGAACTTATTTTTAAAGCTTCATACAACTCTGTTTCATATAGCCCTGTCCTAAGAGTCTTTCTCGTAGCTGCATTGATGAATTAATGCATGGGCATGAGGTTTATCATGGCTCATTCTTCTTATATGAAAGTATGATTTTAAACAGGGATCTTAAAATATGAGAATGCCCCAACACTGTTTTTGAAAAAAAATGTGAATGTAACGCCCAAGCATACATTTTTGCAAGTTATTTTTATGTGACACATTATAAAATATTTTTTCGTGTTCCTATATCCTTTATTAATTATCCTTGTCTTGCTGTGTTTGCTTAAGTTTAATGGCTTGTTTGTCTGAACAGCATGTCTCTAACGTGTTTAATTATCTGTATGATTTTAAAAGTTGTTGTTCAAGAAGCCTAAGTCCTCTTAGAACAATCTGCTCTTTTTTTAAAAAAAGGGGGTGTGAAATGCAGGTTATTGTTTGAGAATAAAACACAATTGTCTTTCAGCTAAGTTAGTTTTCTAGCTGACTGCATCATAACAGGGAGACTCTGGCCTCAGATTGTTTCTTCTAATCCTGCGCTTCATCCTAAACGTGGAAGAACATGCATGCCTGCTGTTGTTACTTAGTGGTAAATCCCTACTTTTCAAGCTAGCATCAATCATATGCCCACCTTGTCACTCCACAGATCCGTCCCTGACAAAAGAATTTATTTGTAGCTAAATGATCGTCTTCATGTTGCAGTGCATAGATTTCTGCTGCTGGCAGCATTTAATTGGAAAATGGCAGTTGCCCAATACTGGAGGTAGAACAGCTTGTAACATTAACCTGAGAGAAAAACTAAATGACTGTTGCTGGATTTTTGGAGTGGAATAGCTCTATGAGCAATCAGATTTATGTCTTGTTTAAGTTATTGTTCCATAATATTTTGGGTGTTGTAGTATTAGCATATTTTTGAGGAAAGGGAGTGGGTCAAGAAGAAAGAATCCTAGAAAAAAATAATTCTCTTGGTCCCAACTACACTTGCTCTTATTCTTGGTTCTGGAAAATCAGAATTTATGGTCTGAAGCCAGTGCATTGACAGAGGAGCTCCACAAGCTCTGTATTTAATACTTCATTGCACTGTATTATTTACAAAAATGTTACACATTTAGTTGATCCATCCATGGTATTCTGACAGAATTCTTCATTGACCTGATACTTCTCTTTTCCCTCTTTCTCAATATGGTATAGCTGAAGTTTCGAATACCATAAGAACTGAAGGTTTTGAATTAGGATTTTTGTGATCTGTGTTCATGGGTGTCCAGTTTCTCCAACATTAGTATTGTGAAGTTGAAAGTTGTTCTAGGATAGAATGGGGAACATATTTTTTCTCAAGTACTGTGTTCCCTAGGGATTAGCCTATTAGGAGCCACAAGGTAATATTGGCTAAAGTCAGAATCAACCAACTTTGTTTTTCCTTTCTCTGTCTTCCCCTTGCCCTTTGCCTAGGGTGGCCATATGGGAAGGGAAACAGTATACTGTACTGTATCTATTATGAAGAAGAGAGAATTTCAGCTTGTGTTGGTAGTTCTCCCATAAAGAGTTGGTAAGGGGCTCTTAATCCATTTTAGGCTTCAGGTCAATCAGACCATATAGAAGGTTGTGTTTGTGATTTCATACCTTTTGGGTTTAAGATTAATAAAGGTGTGTATCACAAAATGATCACATGATCCAGGCATAAAGAATCTTGTGTTCCCCACGTTTTGGACCACAGTTATGAAAAGTCTTGGCATCTGTGATGAGGAGCCTTGGAAGATTGTTGCCACAATATTGTTCCTGATATAATCCTGTACATGTTCACTCTCTGTTAAATGCCATTACATTTATTGCGGCAACTGAGTTTAAGATTACAGCCTGAATCAAGACATCACAAATTGTACCAAAACCAAAAGGAAGTGCAATAAACTATTAATTAAATGCAGGAGAGCATCCCTGTGCTCATTTTTTGAAGATTGGGGAAACAGAGGATCATAGAGTTATTTAAACACTGGCTTACAACCTTGGGTCCCCAGATGTTTTTGGATTACAACCCCTAGAAGTCCTGGCTAGCACAAATAGTGTTTAAGGCTTCTGAGAGTTTTAGTCCAAGAACATCTGGTGACTCAAGGTTCAGACCTGCTGACTTTAAAGAATTATTTTACAGAACATATTTATTTAAAATTCTGTACTGCTTTTGGGATCTCAAAATGGTCTCCATGATAGCTTAGAACCACACATAATTTTATTAATACAGTACTGCAAAAATTAATTTTAACATAATAACTTAAAACTGTACCAAAAGTGGGATTTTTTAAAAAAAACATTTAAACCATTAAAATCTTGGCAGAATTAAATCTGTTGGGATGCCTGCTTAAAACTATCAAAGATAAATCTGGTCAAACTTTATCCAGGAGAGAGTTGTATAGTTGGATTGCTTCCACCAAAAAAGATGATTTGTCAACACATTTATTTGCAATAAATACTTGTATTCTCTGGCCATGTGCTAGCAAATGGCATTGTTTTCCATGTTTACCACAGTTGTTGATCCTTGCAGGCTCTCCAAAAGTAAGCACATTTGTTCCAGAAACTCAAAAACAGTTATGGGACATCTTAATGTTGCTACTAGAGATGGGCACCAAGCAAAAAATGAACCAAGAAGTCCATTAAAATAGCTGATTTGGTTTTGATTGGTTCAGGTTCATATTGACAAACTGAAGCAAACTGAGCCAACAAATTTTTGAAAGTGATTTTTGGTTCAGTTTTGCCAATTTTCTTCCCCCTAACCCCCACAGCCTGTCCCCCCCCCCATACTGCCCATTAATCTCCTTCTCTTCCATCATCATCCCAGGAAGCATTATATTGCATGCGCAGAGATTCCTGGCCCAGCTAATGAAAACCAGACTGCTGTCTCTGTGCATACACACGCCTATCTGCTGGCTGGTGTGCCATGTGCAGAGGCAGCCGGTCCAGATCCCAGAAGGGAAGCTAGGCCACTGCCTGTGAAGATTGCCGTGACAGAGAAGAAAAAATAGGCAGAGGCAGCACAAGGTATGGAGCAGTGGCAAGGGGGCAGGCAGGTCCCACTCCCCTCCCCTCTGGCATGAACTTTAAAAAAATACTGTTCATGCTTATTTTTTATTTTTAAAAAAGTTCAGAAAGGCCATTCATGACCACCCAAAAATGTCATTTTTCTGGCTTGTGCCCACCTCTAATTGTTACTTGATGGTGTTCATACATATAACTTGATTCTAACAGGCATTGGATTTAAAATTAAATCAGTCAATCCTCAGATACTGCATCTTGAAACAAAATATTGCAGCATGATTCGCAAGCTTCATCATCACTGTAAAAATAGCTCTGAATCTCTGGATAAGTTATAGCTGTATTGTCCTTCCATCAAACTCAATAAAAATAATGTTCTGTACATGAACTGATAGTCAGATAAGTTTTGAGAAGCCGAAATAGCTTGTTAGGAGCTCTCCAAGTATACATTTTGATAGCTTGTCAGGAGAAGCCATTTTTCTATTAATAATTTAACAGTCATTATACAGACAGACAAAATTATAAACTTTTCACCGTTTTATAGATGGCTAACTGATGAAATGATATGAGTTCTTAAAACAGTTTTTGTTTTAGTATAATCTGGCAATATGTACAGTGTAAATCTTTGTATAAAGATGGCAGTGTATTAGAATACTTGAGATAACAGAAGTTTCACCTCATGGAGTTACAGGTATTTCTATCAGCTAATCAGGCAAGTTGGGTATCAAGACCATTTTATAAACATTCCTCTGAAGTTAGTGTAGCTATTAAAATGCATATTCTGCCACCAAAATAGGACTTCTATGAAAAATATATAGTAAATGTTTTATAATAACCATTTGAGGCAAGGTGCAAGGTCTTCCTTTTTCTATTACCATTTTTGTGGTAATGGAAAATTGTATTGTTTAAGAACCCCTTTTAGATTACTAAGTGCTTAATAACTGTTCTTTTGTTGCTGTCTGTCTTTCTGATGGACTGCAGTAATAGCATTTTGAACCTGTAGCTAGGGAGGGTTACTTGAAAGTAAGTGCCAGCATGATTGGCTTTATGTGCAGGGAAAACTTCAGAGCTGGGATAATGTCAAGGAGGACTCGGTTGTAATAGAAATAAAAAGCAGCAAATGAGGTAATCAAATTCAGATAAATTAGTATTGGCAGATTCTGAATGATGTACTTGCATGAGCAATCTTTCAAAATTCTTTCTTGTATACTGCTGCCATCTCTGTATTTATTATTATAATAATAGGATCCATGAGGCATTTGAGGGTGGCCTAGCTAATTCTAATTAACCTAGTCAGAAAGAGCAGCAGGGTAAGTGGAACAGTCTATCGGATTGAAATTCATAACTTAATTGAGGTCAAAGTCCTGAGCTAGAAGAACAAAAGTCTTTCTCTAGGATCAGGTTGATCAATAGCAATAAATATCTGGCTTAGAAACAAGTACTTTATAGTGACAGATTATTTGACACTGGCCAGAGGGCTTGGTCTTGTTAAGGATAGTGTCCTGTACAGTATCCCACACATGTTTATCGTCTTTCCAAGACCATAAGAGCGTATGAAAGGAAAGGGGAAGCCTGTGATATATTGCAGGCTCTTACAAGGCATGAAAGGAGCTCCCATAGAAATGGCACAGAGTTGGCTACAGTATCTTTGGCCATGTTAGCAGTGCCTGAGGTCAAAATAATTCTTTAACAGTTTACAGAAGCATAAAGTGGAGGGTTGATTAGAATCTTATTCTCTCCTTTGGGTGAAAGATCAGTGAAACAAGGTAGATTATTAGGTAAAATAGGTCTTTTAAAGTGCTCTGTGGACAACACTTCTATCTGTAATATATTCTACTGTAGAATATTTTACAGTTGGGGTTGTTCAGAGAAGCAGTCACATAATTGTTAGGCAGCTATAGAAAATGCTTCTGAGTGTTATTTTGAGCCAGTATAGGGTGACGTGACAGTTTAGGACTTCAGAGCTCTCGGGTTAAATCGCTACTCAGTTGTGGAAACTCCTTAAATACCTTTCATACTTTGAAAACTCTGTTATGGGTGCCATAAATTGGATGCAACTTGATGACACATAGCAACAACTTTATTTTATGCAGTTCTCATAGGTAGTGTAAACAATGAAATAATTCCACTCTTTTGTAACATAAGAAGTCTGACAGTGTATACCAGGGCTGTCCAACTTTGAACAGGCCAAGGTCAATTTTTTCCGGACGAAAGTGCCTGAGGGCTACTACACTAAAACCTCTACTTATGAATTTTATCTGTTCTGAGCATATGCTCATAAGTAAAAAGAATTGTAAGTAGAGCAGCAGTTTCCCATAGGAACACATTGAAAATCAATGAATCCTTTCTGGAGGGAACATATCTCAATGCATTCCTATGGTAAGGCTGACCATGCACACGCTTCCCTTACACCCACTCGAGCCAGTGTGGATGGGTGCAAGGGAGGCGCGTGTATCCTTGCGCAGATTCCCCCTTCGACTTGCCCAGGCTGCTGGAAGACTTTTTAAAAATGGTGCACTTTCCCTCCCAACTCACCTGGGGCCTGACTTGACTCTACTTCTCCTCCTATATTTCCCCGTCTGCCTTCCAGCTCCCTCGCTGCCACTGCTGCTGCCGCCCATAGCTTCTGTCATGTTCGCTGTGCAGCTGGGATGGGCCAAGCCAGTAGTGGGGCAATGACATCACCACGGTGGCGCAAGGAGGAGGGAATGGCTCAGAAGGGGAGCAGGAGGAGTGGCAGGTCACAGTCTCTGTGAGGCAGCTGTGGGGGTGGAAGGAGGAGGAGGAGGATGGAAGGGTGGGAGGAAGAAATTCTCCCGGGGGGGGGGAGGAGGAAAGGGGGACGTCACCAGGCAAAGCAGGTGGGCAAGTCCATGACCCTGCCCCTTGCTGTCCCCTCCAATCCCCTTCCTCCGCTCTGCACCAACAACTCAAATGGTCATAAGACAGTGGCGCACCGATCATCTGGCTGGTAGGGAGAGGAGGGGGCTGTGCCATGGCCATTGAACTGCCCCTCTCAAATGAGACAGTGGGCTGGCAGACCCAAAGCTTTGCTGGGGCAGTGGTGGTCCTTGCGGTGGGGGAGGTAGAGCTGGAGAACCTATCCCCTCACATGTTTTATTGATGGCTGGCGGGCTACTTTTGAACCCTTCATGGGCTACTGGTAGCCCCCGGTCTACCTGTTGGGCAGGCCTGACCTGGAGTATAAAAGGCGAGCTAGGTACTTAAGGCTAGCTTTAACTTAACTTTGGGCTTGATTAAGTTAAAGTTTAAATGGACATTTCTGAGATCAGGAGACCTACTTGAACTTGTTATTAAAATGGCTCCATATGCAGCTTTTCTCCTTATCAGTGACGGAAATGCCATGTTTGTTGTAATAACCTTGAAGTAGTTTTGTTTTGGGTAGCCTCAGCTCCTCAGCTCCTTTTTAGAATCTTCTGGCAGCTGGCCAGGCACTGACCCATGTGACTCACTATACTGAGAGGTTTCGATTGCCTTTCTGACTAAAATCCACTGGAGGGGGCAGCAAAGGACAACAGCTGGTTTGGAACTGTTGATTTGGAAGAGAAGTTGCTCCATAACTTTTTACATTATTTAATTGCAAAGGATGTGTCTCTAGAGAGCCTATTCTTTTTATTGAATTTTCCCCCAAAATTCTGGATAGTCCTGCTTTCCTGTATATTGGAACTTTGTGGAACTATGTGGATACTTCTGTCTGCCTGTTTCTTCAGCCTTAACTGCGACCTTTGTAGATCTATGCCTATTTGGGACAGTAGGAACTGTACAATTACGATTTTGGATCTTTACAAATTAAATCAGGATTTATAACTCTTAATACTCCCAATTGGCACTGATGCAACTCTAAGGGAATTATATAACTCTTTTCCTTTTTTAAGGGGAGTGAATACATTTGATATTTTTCTATTTTTCTATTTTTGGTTTTGGTTTTTCATCTCAAGGAACTGGAACTGGACTGAGTCCTGGACTTATAATTTGGATATAACTGGGGGGGGGTTTTTTTGGGGGGGGGGGTGTCTATTTTCCTCTCCCTTTTGTCATTGGATTAGAAAAATGGAACTTTTTTCCCTTCTTCTTTTTGCCACTTAGGTGAAATAATATTGGAAAGTTTGGATTAAGGGATAGTACTATTGTTCAACCAAATAAACTTATTTCAGTTTATTATAGAATATAAGATATTGTTGAAGGCCTAGATTATCTTTGATTATTCTTAAATGTTTTATGTCTGTTTTTATTTTTGTTTTGAATTTTGATTTTGAGTTACTCTTAATTAAAGGGTGGGCTAAGAAAATGAGTACCACTTCAATTAAAACAAGTAAAACACCTGGGTCTGCACCTAGTTTAACAACACCATCAACAGCGTCAAGTCCAGCATAATCAAAAAAATTAGGCAATTTTGTCCAAAAGGAGCAGAGTAAAGAGTGGCAAGCTATTTTGGAAATGTTTTCTATTATAAAATTAAATCAACAGAGGAAGAAACTGTGGCGCCTTCGGGTCGTTTACACATGCCGTTTTCGCTGCCACCAAAAATGAACCATTTGGGACTTGCCACGCCTCAGGATTATTCAAGAAGTTCCCTCAGTTTAAACTAGCGACGCAGCTTATTCCGGGAGGGTGAGCAGCCGTCCCGCTGTGCCCTAGTAAAAAGGGGATTGTCTCCTCTGAAAAACCCTCAGTCTGGGAGCCTCAGAACTCCGAGTCCCATAGAGTTCAATCAAAAGAACACTTGTTGCTCACGGGAAAGTCAGTAGCATGTACAGTAGCCTTGGCTAAGGCTCTGGTTAATTGTTAGCAATAGACTCTCTTCCCAGGCACACACAGATTCCGGTTAAAAGGTAAAGAAAACTTTATTTGAAAAACAAGCGGAAAAACAGGAATCTCTCTTTGTCAGCATCGTTCTGGCAAGAGTTACAGATTCTTGGAGCGTTGACAAAACAAAAGCAAACTTGCAGAGTAAATATAAAAACCAATTTCAGCAAAATAGGGTAAATATATGGCAACCCAGAAATGGAAAATAATAACGCTAACTAATCTGGCTAATATACTCACATCTTGAAAGGAAAAGATCGCTTTTCGTTCTCCTGGCTGGAAGCCAGCGTCCCAGGTGTTACATGGCTGCGGCAGTCCTAAGGCTCTACGTCTCTCTGGTTAGAGCAGCCCATTCTTATAGACCCAAATCTTAAGGACTTGTCTTTGTTCTTCAGAAATGTAAACTAGCTCAGGGCAGTGTAGGCTCTTTGTCATCAATTAGCATAACTACGAGTAAAGACTGTCCCTTTTGATAGTGGGCAAAAGGCTAGGCATTCTATTGATCTAAAGCGTTCAATCACCTGAATAGGATGTTTATTTGACAGGGGGATTCCTTAGTTGATAGGACCAATCCCCTTTGAAGCCCAGGGACTCCTTTGATATACAGGGAGGTATTATAAAAACTGGATATCTCACCCATGTGTTCCTGCCTATAATATCATTTGTGAAGGCAGGTTTTTGATATGCAGGAGAGACAGTGCAACAAGAAACCTTTTGATGGTGGGAAAACATAACATTTGCTATACCATTGGCACCGGCCTGTTAATTGCAGAGGAAGTCAATGTCTTCCTTTCCCAGCAGATCTCAATAGCTTGTAACGGATGACATGACATAGCCAGGGATCAAACAGATTATACAGATGATAGAACATATCAAAGATGAATTTTCTAGAATTCATCACAGAAACAACAATTGGTTTGAACCAAGATAAACTAGAAAATGAAATGGAGGCGATTAATCAACAGATTAACTCACTAGACAAATCTTTGAAACCAACCAGAAAGTCCAGGATAGAGATGGGCACGAAACGCCAAAATTGTGTTTCCTGCTCATTATTCGGGCCCTGGGGTCCTCTTTGTTCCGTTACCATTTTTTCGGACCCCAGGGGCCCGCATCGTTTTTCGGGTGCTGTTTTTCGGCACCCCAGGAAATTGTTCTGGCGGCTGCGGGGAGCCTTCCCGGGGCTGGGCACCACCAGAGGCGGTGGCAAGCCTCCTGAAAGAGCCCTCTCACAGCCGCGGGGAGCCGTCCGGGGCTGGGGCTCCACTGGAGCCTCTGTTAAGGCGGCCAGAATACTGCTCCCGCGGGACTTTTCTCCTGCCCGGGCTTGCCGGCGGCTCCGGTTCCTGAGGCTGGGGGGAGATTATAAAAGCCCCCTCTTCCCCCACCCGATCAGGTGGGAGGAGAGAGTGGGCTTTTTAAATCTTCTCCCCTCCTGAAGCTAGCACCCAGCGGCTATTGGGCGTTGGCTTCAGGAGGGGGGAAGTGTGGGAGAGAGCACGGGTGGTGAAAATCCCTTTCAGACCCCCCTTCACCCCTCTGAGTGCAGAGGGAAGAAGAGGGGACTCGGCTTCCCCGTGAGGATCAGCCGCCACCCGAGGCGAAGGAGATGGATCTGTGGTCTCGCAGCCCCTTCCTTGTCGACTCTCCCCCAGAGCCGGAGTAGAGAAGGAAGGGGCTCTGATCCGGTCTCTGCGCGCGGAGACCGGATCGAAGTCCCCTCCCGCCACCCTCCGCCCCAGAGCCTGCAGCCCACCGGGGAAGATCCCCATGTGAGAGACCCCCGTTCGGCCCCTCTGCATGCAGAGGGGCTGAACGGGGGTCCCGCCTTCC
>JAHTLZ010001849.1:9411-22661 GCA_023846285.1 Phrynocephalus versicolor
ATAATAATAATAATAATAATAATAATAATAATAATAATAATAATAATGGTACCACAAAATGACATATAAGAAAATCAACAGCAAACAGTAGAACCCACATTTTAAAAGCTACAAATTCAAGATAAAAACTGAGGCAAGATGGCAAAAACAAACAGACATACAAACTAGTTATCCCTATTCATAGAATAAGGCAACCTCCTTGATCGCCGAACGCAGCCGTATAGAGCCAGGTTTTTAGTAGCTTCTTAAATGCTGAGAGGGACTCTGCAGTCCTGATTCCACTCGGAAGGTGGTTCCACAACATGGGACCCGCAATAGACAAAGCGCGGTTCTGGGTGGAAGTTTTACGCGCCTTCCCGGAGGTGGTGATCCGGAGTGCAAGGGACTGTGATGTTCTGGTAGGCTGGGCCAGTGTTGACCTTAGGATGATACGAGAATTCTTCTCCTCTCTCCTTCTTACTACAGCCCCCAGGCCCCACAACTTCATTCCACATAGGTCTTCAAATCTGTCCTGTGACTTTTGTGGGCCCTGGGGGTGGGATATTGTGGGCAAGAGTTGCTAGGAAAGCCTCACTGTAGGGAACGCTGGATTGCTTGCCTCTGCATGCAGACTATTGTAATGTGGATTTTGACACCTTGACTTTTAATGTTGAGGTCCAAAAGTTGAGTTTCTGTGCTTAAATAAGAAATGTATTCATCACACTTCAGCGTGGAGACAACCAATGATAATATTTCCTTGTTCCACCATTTATGGGAACAAGGGTTCTGTGGTAAACAGTACAATGCAGGTATAATTTATCTAAAAACTATGTAAAATAAAAATGGCCCTGATCTGAAGTGAAGTGCACACCTGTTATGGGAGGCCTGCCAACTAGTTCCAAAATGGTAGATGGAAAACGCTTTGCTGAACAGGGATTCTTCATCATCGTTTGTTTACCTTGTGAAGCGAATGGGTCTTCACTTCAGCCAATCACAGCACTTAAAAACAGAGTGTAGAACATAGAACATGATGACAGCAGCACATGAGTAGAATCTGATGACATCAAGGAGGCAGTTTGGAAAGGAAGATGAATTGTTTTTCTTCAAGATTGCTCCAACTTAGACTCTATTTCTAGAAACAAAAAAATCGACTGCTCTGTTCCCCCCCCCCAAAGACAGAAGCTCGATCCAAACATTTGAAACGGTAAGCTCTGTCATAAGGAACATTATAATTACCTATGTGTGGGTATACGGTGTGTGTCGTGTATGTGTGTTGTGTCATTACAGTCGTGACCGACTGTTCATGACTCCATGTCCATGGTGTGTGTTGCTTCCCTCTTTTTATATAATGACTCTATAGTAACCTCAAGAGGGGGGAAATTCTCCCTCTTTCTTCCAGTTTCTGTATACAATCCTGTTTTCACTTGTCCTCCCACAGAAAGGTTAGGCCCAAGTAACCACAGCTCCCTTAAGTGAGGCAGAATCTGAAGGAAAAGCAAGCTGAAAGAGATGAAGGCAGCTGCAGGAAACTCAGCTGCTTGCGGTTTGTGAACATTTTGCAAAAGTGGTGAAAGACATACAAATAAATAGGATTTTCTGAGAAAGAGAATTTGAGGCCATCAATGCAGTGGCTCTGTGCCCTCCATTTTGGTTTTATTCTTCTAAAATAAATCATGACGTGGTGTAACATGTCATGTGTTCCTGTTCATCTCAGGTCGTATTTACTCAATTTTCATACCTGCTGACGCTGAGCACCAGAAGATTTTTGCTATGTCTTGATACATAAAACCATAGAATTCAAAGGGCAATTTCTCTCTCACAGGACTGTACACTCATAAAGTAGCCCCTTCCATCAGAAGACATGCTACTAGAGATGGGCACAAAATGATATTTTTTTCATTTTTTCATTTTTTTTGTTTCATTTCAGAATGAATTGAAAAACAAACTGATTTTTTTAAAGAAAAATGAAACAAAATGAACTGGAAATTTTCTGTTTATTTCCTTTTGTTTTTCGGCCCCCCCCCCAATCAGCTGCAAAGGGGTCCCTATCTGAGGCTCCTTGGTGCCCGCTGGTCATCACAGGGAGGCCTCCCTGTGTTTGCTGCCACCACTGAGCCCCTATAGGGCACATTAAAAATACAGGGTAAAATCCAGTTGTTAGTCCCAAGCAGAGCAGATTTCGCAGCCAGGTAGACCTAAACCATGGTGTGGATGTTGACTTCTAGCCAACTTCTTTTGTGAGTTTTGGCCTTTTGTGTGTACAATATGTGGCCCATGAGACCCCAGAATGAATCATCTGAGTTTCCTTTATTTCTTACGGGGAAATTTCCTTTGATATGGGAGTGTTTTGGTTTACAAGCATGTTTCCGGAATGGATTGTGCTCGTAAACCAAGGTATTACTGTAGTCTCATTTTGCTTAATAGACAAGGCAGCAATGGATTGAGCACAAGGGTTGTGAATCATCTTAAATTTGCTTTGATGTCCTACTATTAGTATAAGCTGAGTTAGAGTATTGTTCAAGCTCCATTGAATTCCCTGTGTTTCAGGGACAGGGACATTCCTTAATGTTACAGAGTGGCCCACACACCTATAATTTTTCTGAGGAGGAAGAGACAAGATGCTAAAAGTATTGTGGTAGGCTTTGGATGGGGGAGCGAGGACTTCAAGATGAAAAGGAGCCAAATAAAGGTCAGGCAGTTTTGGACTAGACCTTCCCCTTGCTCGTTTCAGAAATGTGTTATGTTCTTCTGAAGAGCAATGACCCTTGAAGGAATCTCTTTGATGGATCGTGCAACTTTAAGTGCACAGTGCAGGTGCACATTTTTCATAGATCATAACTGACAGAATTTCCAGCTCAAGATCAGTATGGTTTGCATGGCTTTTTCTCATAACCCTCCTTTGCACTTGTTAATAGACATTCTGCTGGCTGTCAGGAAGGGATAATGAAAATCAAGCCAAGCAAAGACCTACAACCTCAATCCATCAAGGGGTGGATGGGAAGAATTCTCTCCCAGGTTTAGCTGTAGCCAGCCAGTGCCTCATTCTGTGTTTCCCTCCTTTCCTTCCCCCACCAAACAAAAGATGACCAGAGAACAGAATTCTTCACAAATCTGTTGTTCATCTGCCAAAGAGGTGCCCCCTCCCGCCTCCCAGAAGAGGTGAACCGGCGGGGGGGAAGAGGACGCAGGGGCGGGAGGGCAGGGGAGGCAGGCCGCCGCCGCCGGTGCCCCCTCCCTCCTCCCGGAAGAGGTGAGCCGGCGGGGGGGAAGAGGACGTGGGGTGGGAGGGGAGGGGAGGCAGGCCGCCCGGGAAATTCCCCCCTGCGCTCACCTCCTCCTGGAGCCCCGGAGGCAGGCATGAGGGCGCACCGGCTGCGGCTGCAAGCGGAGGACTCCTGCGCAGGTGCCAGGTAAGGGCACCCCTCCCTGGCTCGCCCCCCTCCGTGCCTGCCTCCCCTCCCCTCTTTCCCCGACCGCCCCCGTCCTCTTCACGGGCAGCCGCAGGTGGTGGACGGAGGTGGCCGCGGGGGGGAGTGGGGCGGATTTTTTCCCCGTTGTATGGATTTTTCGTTGTACGGACCCTCCGTTATACGAGGGTCCACTGTACGTTGAGAGTTAATCACAGAAATTATAATTCCCATTGTGCTCCTCCCTCATTAGGCATGTGACAAAAGTACAAAAGAGACCCTGTCCATTTAAGCTTCCTGGTATTTTAGTAGAACATCATAGGTAAGCACAGTTAACCGGTATTAAATCCTTCTTGGATGCACATCCTAAGGTAGTGAGGGTGTCTTGAGGGTGTCAGGGAAGTTGACAGCACCACTATTAAACCACTCAGAGGTGGGGCGGAGGAGGGCAAGGGGGCAGGGCACCCCAGGCACAGCAATTAGGGGGTGCCAAATCACCTATCGCCCTGCTGCCACTGCCGCCGCCCCTGCCTGCCATCTCTGATTACTCCCAAGTAAAGGCGCAGATGCGCCTGGCACACCCGGGCCACCCCTCACCACCACTGCCACCGCATTTGGCCTTGCCTCCCCAAAACTTAAGGTCCTGAGCTTCTACCAAGGTTACCCAAAGTGGAATTATCAAAGTTGAGACAACACATTGAATTGCATCCCCCTCTCCAGGATTAATGGTCACAACAGATAAAAAAGAAGAGGTAATTGCAATGATAATGATGTGGGCAGAGGACATTGGTAGAGGATCATCACAGGCAACAGCAACAACACTAAAGCTAACCAGTACTATGCAGAAGGAGGCCATGATGAACCACATCTGGGTATTTCTTATCAAGGAAATCCTAGGATGAGATAATCTAAAATGAAACAAGGGATAGTGTTTTCAGCTCAGCTACAAGGAAAGGACAAAGGTTAAGTGCGAATAATATTTTGCTTTTGACATAAGTAGATTAAAGCTGGAAAGACATTTAGTGGTTGATGTGCACAGAGGCAAAAAGGAAAGTCTGACGCTACTTGTCATATTTAGACAGTATTTAGAATGTGGAATGTGTGGAGAAAATCTAGGTAAATTCAAAATGGTAAAGCAATTAAATGAAGTCAGAAACAAAGTAGGAGAATGACTCTTAGAAGTTTGTGAAAACAACAACCTATTTATCGTATATAAATGCTTCAGGCAACTGAATATCATATGTACACATGGGCATTGCCAGATGGTCAGTACATAAATCAAATGGACTGTATAGGTGAAAATAATAGGTGGAATAGCTTTCTTCTATCTTGTTCTAAGACTTGAAGCAGATTATGACACTGACCATAAATTATTAATGTGAAAATTTAGAGAAAAGCTGAAAAAGAACACTAAAATATGAGTTAAATAACATTTCTCATTAATTTCAAGCTTGTGTGAAGAACAGAGTTGTGTTACTAAATTCATCTGACTAAACTAGAAGAAATGTGGATTGAAATTGGAGATAAGATACAAGAAGAATGCAAAAAGACAAATGCATTAGACACTAGAAACAAAAAATAAAACCCTAGGTAGATGACTGATGGGCTTCTTTAAAACTGTCAACGGCAAATTATGCCACTTTTCAGAATGTACAAACAAACTTTACTATTACAATAATTAGTGCAAAGGAACAGAAGACAACAAAACAGGAAAAATTGAGACCTTTTTCTATAAAATAAAATAAATCAAAGAGGAATTTAAATGTAGAAAAGAGATGCTGAAAGATCAACATGGGGACATATTATCTGGGATAAAATAAAGAGAAGATAGAAACAATATATATATCTATATGGAATAGATGCAAGGATGACAGATTCCTTTGATGAAGAAGAATCGTGATGGGGAATTTACAGTTTTAGAAAGCAGGGTGAAAGCTACTCTCAAAGCACTTGGCAGAAATAACTCACCAAGAATAAATGAGATATTCCCAAGATAGAGAGAGGTAATATATAACATCCTAATAAGAACATGTTAACAATGCAGTGGTCCACAGATTTGGCATGTCCGATGTACATTCAAATTCCAAAAAAAAGAAAATGCCAGAGAGAGCAGAAACTATATGACAACTGAACTGATTTCCCATGCAAGCAAAATGGTGCTTAAGGTTTGCAATAAATTTTCTATTATAGGAGCAAGAAATGCCTGGTTTTCAAGATGGATTTTGGGAAGGAAGAGACATAGGGATTATATTGCCTTGGCTACTGAATGTGTGGTTTGTTCCAAAATTGTTCAATATATGCTGATGCACAACATATTCTGGGACATAATCTTCTCTTAGAACAGAAAATAAAGAAATAGAAAAGTTGACCATTGGTGAAGGTGTCAGAGAGGAGTGTATTTTTCCTCCCTATCTGTTCAATCCATATGCAGAATTTATCATATCGAGAGCGGGACTGGATTGAGATGAAGGAAGGAAGACTGGTAGAAGTAGTACTTAATTATGGAACAATAATGTAAGCTATGCAGGTGACATGGAACAACAGAAATGACGTGGAAAGAATCTTGAGGAAGATGAAAGAAGAAAGTGCAAAAGTGAGACTATAAGATGACAAGTATTGTACCCATAGAAAAAGTACAGTATATAATTTTCAGTCTGACACTAAAGAAATTGAGACTATCAAAGGTTTTCTGTATCTCTAGTCAATCATCACTGCAAATGGAAACTCCAGACAAGGAATAAGGAGGGGACTGGGAGTTGGGGATGAAGAGGTATGAAAAATTCACCCCTCCCCCCTCCAAAAAAAAAAAAAAAAAACTTTAAGGGCAGGGATGGATCACTGGAGACATCTGAACTATGGTAGTGTAGAGTAATATGTACAGATGTGAAAGCCAGACAATGAAAAATAAAAGCTGGTGGGAAAGAGACTTCTTCAAAGATATGATGCTAGGGGAAAGAGTTTTACAGACACCACTGACTGCCAGAAAGGCAAACAAGTGGGTCCAGATCAAATCACATACAGACATCCCCTAGAAGCAAAGGCGATGAAACGGAGACGTGTCTCCAACATCATGCATTATCTTCAGCCCTCCAGTTATGGAAACCTCCCCTTCTCCACATACATAAACAGCCCAGCATCCCATGAGCATTTCCTTCTCACTTTGAAATATGCGCTCGTTCCAATAGCCAGTTCCTCCCGGTGCACGGTTCTCCGATTTCATGTGGACGTTATATCATGCTACCTCTGCTATAGTGTGGCTACAGCTCCGTGAGTCTTATTGCCCGGATAAGTGCAAGACCCAGAAAGAGACAATCTAACAGAACAGAACAGAGCAGAGCAGTTCTCCTGTTAAAGAGAGGCTAGTCCTTTTGCATTAGCATAAAGCTCCCAAGGACATCCACGCTGCAGCCCTTCATTAAACTGCTCTTTCATGCTCAACTCCGCCTGCGAAACCCCTTGTCAGTCTCAGACTCTAAGGAGCCTCATGCACACTTCTTTTACTGACTGAGGTGGTTACTTCACGTCCTTCCTCGAGCCGAGATGAACTTGCCTCCGTGTTGAAATCGGTTTTCAACACGGATCAAGAAGTGGATTGAAAAGATTCCCAAGCTCCAGGACGGGAATCTCTCACCCCTCTTGGAGCGCAGTTCAGGGGGCGTGATTGGGGTGAACTCGGATTGACCTCACAAGGACACGAGGTTACGTTCCTTTGAACTCGGATTGACCCCACAAGGACGTGAGGTTCCGTTCCTTCGAACTCGGATTGACCCCACAAGGACGTGAGGTTACATTCTTTCGAACCGGTCTCCAGCGGGGCCGCGAACTGCAGTGAGAGGGACGTGAAGTATCAGCCTGACAGGCTGATCTGCCAGGGAAGGCTACCATTAGAACCCATGCCGAGCACGGCTTGCCAATGACTGGTGATTATATTTTTACATAACGGGGGAATGAAAGGGGAGCAGATGGAGTGGGAGCAGATAGTATCACACCGTCCAGCCACTCACTGTTGTCACTCTGCCTTTGGGCTGCATGGCCTTTGATCTGAGTCCGACCATAAAAGGACGGGAGAGGATACAACCTTCCACACAACGTCTTCTGTTCTGAAAGAGGGAAGACCAGTTAAGCTGCATACTTGCATTATGCACACTAAACTAACAAAAGAGGCTATTTACAAGACTCCCCTAAGTGCATAAACTTGTTTTGTGGACAAAAGGATTTAAAGTTAATTTATTTGGCCCAACGAATAATTCAAAGCAAGTTAGCGTTTTGTTGACAGAATTATGATGACATTCACTTTCGCCCACATAATTGATAGGAGAGATAGCAGAAGCAGTTTCGCTGCCAAATGAAGGATGTGCACCAATTGTTAAACAGCCGTTGGTTGCCTCAGCGCTCTCAAGGCAGTCTGTCAACAAAAGGAATACCAAATCCTTTTGTCCACAGCTCAAAGGCTAGGTGTTAATTATTTGAGAATTGGATTGAACATGAAATTATCCTCTGTAGAGCATTGATAAAAATTTTACTCGTTGAGAGAAGTTGTCTTTTGCCAGGAAAATGTTAATGTTACAAACAGATGCCTCTGGAGGGGGACCATAACATTCTGTCACATTGAGGAAGAGTCAATGTATCTTACTTAACATCATTATATTTTTTACAAAAAATCACAAGCAAAATAGGGAAGACCCCACAATCAAGGTTCACTGACTTTGATTCTTCATGACTTATATCTGTGTGTAATGTACACACAGACAGACACACACACACACACATACACACACACACACACAGTAAAATTATCCATTTTGCATACATACCCCTTTTGTCTGACTGTGGGATCCTCCGGAATAGATGAAGTATTTGTTGATTTGTATGCATATTGTCTAATTTGCATAATAAATATTGTCTAATTTGACTGTGGAATCCTTGAGTCTAGATGAAGTATTTGTTGATCTTTATGCATAGAGATAAGGTGACTGGATGCCCTGAGCACATCCGATCTCGCCTGATCTCGGCCTGGCTAGTACTTGGATGGGGGCCCACCAGGGAATACCAGGTGCTGTAGGCACCTGGAGTAGGAACTGGCAAGCCACTCCAGGATTCCTGCCAAGAAAAACTCCATGGACATGGAGTCACAAAGAGTCAGTCATGACTGTAATGATTAGAGATGGGCACGACTTAGCGGTATTCCCGTTTCCGTTTCCGTTACTCGGTTCCGTTACTCTACGGAAACGGTAACGGGAATTACTCCGCCAGAATTCGAGCTCGAACCGACGAACGAACAATTTTGTCTGATTTGTTGTGATCGTTCCTGGCATCGCGCGATCAACGCGGCACAGAAAAAAAGTTTTTAGAAGTTAAAAAAAAACCCGATTCCCAGCCAAAAAGCAGGCAGAAAAATGCCTGCCGTGCCTCAGGGCACCTACCAGAGGGGTGGTTTCTGGAGGGGGGGTCCCGGCTTTCCCCCCTCTCCTGTCCTGGGCAGCCAGACTCAAGTCGCCATGCCATGCGGTGCGGGCGGGGGATACAAAATGGGGCGGCGACCGCAATATTTTTTTCGATATCGTGGTCCAAAAACACACAAGCACCACAGAAACATGCGAAAATTTATAAACTGCCAGATTTTTTACAGTAGCAGTGGGTTTTTTCTTGCAACAAAATGTCTCTCCTCTCCTCCTCTGTCCTCCATTGATTTTATTTTATTTTATTTTATTTACACCTGCGCAATGATGGGCTGGCCGAGTGGCCATGTGGGAGTGGACCATGCAAATTTTTGGAGCCATCCCACCAATCGCATGGCCACTTGGCCACTGAGACTTCTGGGATGTGCCAAAAAGACCACTAAACCCTGCCCTAGCCCCCTAACCCTAACCCTAATCCTTGACTCCTTACCCATACGTCACAGTACACTGTCTTCTTAGTGGGTCAGAGAGGCACCCAGAGGTGCAACCCACTAGCCCACCATAACCTTACCCGTCACTAGCCTAACCCTAGCCCTTGCACTAACCCACCTTAAACCTAAGCCAGATCTACTTGCATTGCACTACACGCAAGTACGATTCCCTTCCTTGTGAGACATAGCGGGTGCGACCCAGTCTTGACTCAGGGTTCTCCTGGGCGGACGGTCATGCACCAATGCACTGGTCTCACTAGTCTGCAAATGGTATGCAGATCCATATGGCTATGCATGCCCTTTTGCAGCAGCAGGTGAGGAGAGGAGACCCCCATGTTGAGGGGTCTCTTGGAGCCTGCTTCCCCTTCCTAGTGGGTGAGGATAGGAGGCACCCACGGGTGCCTCCAGGAGCCCGCTTTCCCTTCCTAGCGGGCCAGAGGAGGCACCCACCCCACAGAGGTGCCTCCAGGAGCCTGCTACCCCCCCAAAAAAACCAGTACTAACGAAAATGAAAAAACGAAAAAATGAACCGACTAATTTTTGCGATTTTTCGCAAAAAATGGGAACGAGCCGAAACGGGCTGCCTCCGACACACGACAACTCGAAAACGTCATTTTCCCTAGTCGTGCCCATCTCTAGAAATGATACAACAACATGCATATTGAATGTACCAATATATTTCCTAATCTCCTTATAATAAACTAGAACCAAATGGGAAAGAGGTGTGACAAAAGACCCATGTGACTAATGTTGAAGTATGTGTGTGTCGGCTTTGCAACTAAAGAAAGAGAAAAAGAAAAAATATATGCAGTACTCTGGCAAAGAGTATTTGCAGGGTTTCATCTCGATTTTGTCAACAACGGCTTTTGAAAGCATCTGGGGTTCGCAATGTGTCTTAGCCGCAGAAGTCAACTGTGTTGAAAATTTAGCACTTTTCCAATGAAATGGATGTGGGTGGCACTGCGACTTCAACCACTGAGCCGTTGGGCTTGTCGATCAAAAGCTCAGCACTCAGCAGTTCAAATCTCCAGGACAGGGTGAGCTCCCATTGCTTTTCCCAGTTCCTGTCAACCTAGCTGTTTGAAAGGATGTAAAAATGTGAGTAGATAAATTGGTATCACTTTGGTTGGGAAGGTAAGGGCATTCCATGTGCTTGAACATTTAGTCATGCTGGGCATAGAACCATGGAAAATGTCTACAGACAGACACCAGCCCTTTAGCTTATAGATGGAGATGAGGACAAGCCCCTAGAGTCAGAAATGACTGGACTTAATTGTCAAGAGGAAACTTTACCATTTACTAATTAAACAAACCAAAAGGAAGGAGGACTTCCAGAGGAAATACTTAGCAGAAGATTATTTCTCGGGGTTTGCCAACAGATCTGAGGTGGACTTGCAGGTGGCATCTGCTGCCACAATGTGGTAGTGGTGGTGAGCTCCGGGCACACAGAATAGTTTTACATATTTTAAAGAGTTCATAAAGCGTATGGTTAGGGTTTCTTCGAAGTTTGCAGAATTTTTTTGATCTGCTTCTTAAAGAAGTGCTGGCCCCTTAAGAAGCAGCAAGGTAGGGGAGTATAAACTGCAGCTGTGAGTCGTGACACAGTCTGCACCAAGGTTCCCTCTAAGGTGCACAAGTGTGTGTGTGTGTGCATGCCTCTGCCCCCTTCCATAAAGGGCTTTCCCTTCCCCAAGCACCCAGAGAAAACTGTTTTTGTTCTGGTTGTGATGGAACCAGTGGAGGGTGGTGTCATGGGCACAAAAGACAGAGCCCCACCCAAGCAGAACACTTTTAACAGAGCTCTGCAGATATGGCACTAAGGAATGCCAACTGGCACAAAACAGGGAGATGTAAGCCCTTTTATCTCTATCACAGCTGGCATCTGGTGATTCAAAAGGAGGCACTCATCCAATGATCCAATATTCCCTAACTGGAATACTGTACTAGTAGGGTTATTCCTGCAACCATTAGCTGTATCTTTTTGCAGGGCCAAAGCTAATGGGGGCCTTGGCACTGCATTGCTAGTTGAGCCACTTTTGATATGTCATGTGGCCCTGTTCACTCCCTTCCTCAGTCGTTAGCTACTGCCCCGATCCAGATACTCCAGGCAGCCTTTAGTTGCAAGCAAGGGAGCCAGGGCCCAGTCCACCATACAGAGCACCAAGCACCAAAGTCACTTAGGGCTCTATCACACTTCTTTAAAATCCTGATCTAATTTTCAGATAAACCATTTCCAAAAATCTTGTGTCCCCCCCCCCCCCCAGCCAGCGGGCTTTAGTGAGCTTTCCAAGACCTACCTCTGCTGCTGGGTATTTTTTGCTCCAGTTAAAAATGCACATTTTTTCCAGAGCCAGAAGTCTGTGGGAGTGCATATGATCCAGGTTTTCCAATATTATTTCTCTAGCACCAACCAGCTGGCCCTGGGGCTGGTCGGCACTTTTTTATTTTTATTTTTTATTCCCCCCCACCCCCAGCGCCAATTAGCTGGCCTTCGGTGCTTTAAAAAATTATTTTTTTCCTAGTGCCAACCAGCTGGCCCTGGGGCTGGTCAGCACTTTATTTTATTTTTATCCCCCGCCCCCCCTCAGCTGGCCTTCAGGCTGTCAGTGCTTTTTTTATTTTTTAAAAAATTCCTTGTATGTGGGAACAGAGATCCCACATCTTCAGTCACATGACCAGGAAAGGAGAAAAGCCGGATCTTCCCCGTCATGAGATAGTGGCCTTACTGGAGTGCAGGGTCAGGAGCTAGGCAGACAAGAACTCCACAGCAAGAACAACCAGGCTAGAACAATGAAGCAAGGCAAGGCAAGGCAAGGCAGGGCAGGGCATTCACCACAACTTGGCCAAAGACCTTTGTTAGCCAGGCAAGTTCTGGGACTGAGAGCCACTCCTTAAATAGGCTCTCTACCAGGCTTCCCAGGTGAAACTCAAGAGAGATCTAGCAGCTGCTCCAAAGACAGGTCTGGGTCTCCACTACTAGGATATTTCTGGCCCTGATCCTGCAGTGCCACATGCCGATCATGCCAGACAGGGCCTGAGTCTCTGTAAGCACTGCAGCAGCTACAGGCCAGATACATGGCAGCTTCCTGCTCTGCTTCAATAATGTCTTCCCAAGAAAGATAGAAAACCAATTTGTTTTGACAGCTCCAGCTGTGTTTTTAAAAGTGAGATTTTGATATTGAAATTTCATACCTATAATCTCTCTTTGTGAGTTTTTTTATTTATTTCTATGATATTTATGTATATTCTGCCTCGGTTTTGCATAATTTTGTGTGTAGTATTGGCTGAAATGCAGGAAAATCACTCAGTTGTGCCAGGTTTAGCCATTAGAATCTCCATACATGGACATACAGTAGGACCTCAGTATCCGCTGGGGATCAGTTCAGGGCCTTCCTGTGGATAATGAAATATGTGAATAAGAGAGAACACTAAAAATACACAAGCTGCTGCTTTGTCACAGCAGCTTGCTTTACGGCTGCTGTTTGTGACAGTAGCTTGCTTTATGGCTGCTGTTTTGTGACAGTAGCTTGTTTTCGGCTGCTGTTTGTGACAGTAGCTTGCTTTACAGCTGCTGTTTTATGACAGTAACTTGCTTTGCAGCTGAATTATTTATTTAATTTTTTCCTCTGACAACTGTGGATAACTGAATCAGTGGATACAGGGGTCCTACTGCAATTGGCAAAAATTAGTATGGTTTCTACCCCCCCCCCAATGTATCACATAACATGGCTGGCTGCAGAGCTCAGTGGTAGAGGTATTTTGCTGCAGGGTCAGAAGTTGGCAGTTCTATTCCCCATTGTGTCTCCTGGGAGTGGAGCCAGCCTGTGTGGCCTTGGGCATCCAGCACACTCCTAGGGTGCCCACAGGAGAAAGGAATAGTAAGCCATTTCTGAGTAGACACTACTTGGAAAGCCCTGAAAGGAGTCACCATAAGTCATAATTGACTTGATGGCACATGCTTATTATGCATATGT
>JAHTLZ010001850.1:0-29724 GCA_023846285.1 Phrynocephalus versicolor
AACAGAACTTGAAACCAAAATTAGTGTTCAAGGCAAGTGCTTTTTTGCTTAAAGTACAGAACTTGATGACAATGGGTGTCCATGGGGGGGGGGGGTAAAAAAAACATCTACAGATTGACTGATGCAGCAGTGTTTGCTGGAACTCCCTTTCCATCCCTTCAGTCCCTCTGGTCTCACTCAGCACAACGGTAGACAAAACCACTCCCACAGGTACAGTGACCCCAGAGTTTGAGAAAAATCACTTAAAAAAAAGAAAGTTGGCTACGTGTGCACCATCAAGTCAGTTTTGATTTATGGTGAACCTTCTCTGGATTTTCTAGGTCAAATACTTGGTAGTAGTGTACCATTCTCTTCTCCTGGGATTGCCCTGGGACTCTAGTGAGCCCAAGGCCACACAGAATACAGTAATACTTTAGTTTATGAATGCTGTGGTCTACGAGCATTGTGCAAGATGAGCAAAAAATTTGGAATAATTTTGTTCTGGTTAATGAACTTATCTTGCAAAATGAGCACAGGGCACCTAAGGGCACTGAGCAGGGCGCCATTGCCACCACGGATGTGTCTTGGCAGGCCCTTCCTCCTGCTGCTGCTGCTGCTGCTGCACCTGTGCAGGTGCCATTGCCCCCTCTGTGCATAGGCAGGCCCTTCCTGCTGCCATACGCACCTTGCTGTGGCAAGGAAGTGACAATGAAGGCAGCGTCTCTGGTGATGGGGCATGTGGCCACAGAACTAATTAGGTAAGTTTTAATTATTTCTTATGAGATTTTTTTTTTAAAAAAGTGTGTTGTGTGTGTTGTGTCGTTACAGTCGTGACTAACTCTTTGTGACCCCATGTCCATGGAGTTTTCTTGGCAGGAATACTAGAGGGTGGTTTGCCACTTCCTACTCCAGGCTCCTAGAGAACCTGGTATTCCTGGGTGGTCTCCCATCCAAGTACTAGCCAGGGCCGACCCTGCTTAGCTTCTGAAATCAGGCGAGATCGGATTGCTAAGGGCAGCTATGCTGCTATTCTAGCGTGAGCCTTCCACATTTACGAGTATTTTGGTTTACGAGCATGTTTCCCGAATGGATTAGTGTTGTAAACCAAGGTACTACTATAGTAGTTTCTGGGATGGTCAGTGGGGAACTGAACTCCTGACCTCTGGCTCCACACCCATATATCTAACTTAGGGCTTGGTTACTCATGGACAACAACAACAACAACAACAACAACAACAGCCCTATTTTTGTATTGTGTTAAGTGTGTTTCAAATCAATTCTATAAAATCCCAATTACACAATGCACAGTGAACCACAATTTCTTGTGCCTAGGTAGTCTTTTTTATTAGAAAGTAAGGTATTTTCTTCAGCCTCAAGAGGACTGTTTATTTTAAATCCCTTGTGAAATGGAGTTTTTCTCCTGCAGCAGAAGGAGAGATGATTTGTCCCTCCTACTCATTTCCACAGGCATTTGCTCAGCCAGTCAGGTGGCAGTAGGACTCCCTTAAGAGGGAGAGACTAACCGTGGCTGAACCAGTTTCAGTTCCTGCCTTTGCATCCTTATGTGGGCTTACCTTCACTTTATCTTCAGCTTGCCTATTTTTTTACTGTTATTTCTCAGCTCTGTGCTACACCTTCTGGATTCCCTCCACCTGACCCTATGTCAGAGATGGGGAGAATGCTGGGTAGCCCAAACTCTCAGTGGATTTTAAATCTTCACCAGATAACTAACCTTCAGCTCCAGAAACTTTCATGAGTGCCAGGGAGCAATGGAGGTAGATGAAGAGATGGGCAGCTGATCAGGAGAAACCCATCTTGCATTGCTAAGTCACCTTCAGTGTGCCAGCAGAGACTGTCTAAACAGACTCTAAAGGAAGATGGCGGACAGCAGCAGCCGCCGTTTGTGGTGGCTGCGCCGCAGGGGTGTTTTTTATTTTTCTTTCTTGTCTTTTAATTTCACTTTTTATTTCTAATCGTTTTGGGCCCTTGCCAGTGGCCATGGGGGTTGTGGAGTGGCCTTGGGGTGCGGAGCCTTATCTCTCCCCCCCCACCCTTCCCCCCGCCTTCTTCGGAGCCTGGGTTCCCCTTACGTCGTCCGAGTCCCGCGACCCGCACTCCTTCTCGCCAGCTTCCCGCCCCGTGGTCCGTTGGTGTGTGTACTCGTCTGGTGCTCGGGGGGTGCCGTTGCCCCTCGCACCTTCCCAGACCCTCCTGCTGACCCTCCTGCCGACCCCCCTGCTGTTCTTCCTGGAGGCGGCTGCTTGGCCCGGCAGCAGCGGCTTGGTGTCCTCTCTGCCAGGGTGCTGTGGTCTTGCCCCGTGCTCAGAGCTGTGTTTCGATGCCCACCTCCTCCCCCCTCACTGGGGGCTGATCTGCTGGGGAGCTGCAGCCGCTTTGCCAGCCGTGGACTCTTTTTGATCCCTAGTTGCCCCTCCGATGGCGACAGCTCTACCGGGGGCGGTGGTGGTGGTGGTGATGGAACATGCTTGGCCACGCCCACCAGCCACCATGTATGTGGTGGAGAGTCTGCTTCTGCTGACGGTGGTGGCCCTTGCCCGGTGGCGGCTTAGAGAGCAGGCACTCGCCGAGGCCCCTTGGAGGCTGCGGCAGTGGAGGCCCCCTAGCTTTGCTTGCCTGTGCCCGGATAGCCTGCCCATGGGTTCCATCTGAGGTGGTGGTGGTGGAGGCTGCCCTGCCCACCCATGGTCATCTGGGCCTGGAGAGCCCTCCCGCAGGGATCCATCTTGAGGCAGCGGCTGTGGAGGCTCCCCAGCCATGCTTCCTGGGCCCGAAGATTACACCTTCCCCTCCATGGACCTCTCTCAGACCCCTGCTTTAGGTGGACCCCACTTCTGGGACTCCCGCCGCCGCCCCGGCTGCTCTTCCCTGGAGAGGTTCCCCGGACGCCTGTGCCTGGCCCCACCATGATTGCTGCGGCTCCTCAAGGGGGGGTTGCTGTGCAACCTGGAGTGGACCCCCCATGGACCTCCCTCAGGCCCCCCATGGACTATCACGGACCCCTGCCGACCTCCTGTTCACCCTTGAAGGTGACGGAGTGTCCTGACGGCAGTGGCTGTGGCTCATACTGATGGTGGTGGCAGCAGCTGCTTCCATGGAGGCAGCAGTCTGTCCCGACAGCAGTGGTGTGGCTCGTCTTTTCGTCGGTGGTGGTGGCCTCTCCCGGGTGCTCCTGTCTTGTCTGGACCAGGAGAGCCCACCTGAAGGTAGAGACAGCGCTTTGTTCCAGCTGGTGGCCTGGAGACTGCCCAGAGGTAGTGACTATGGGGGTTCTATTACCTGCCATCTCACCCCATTGCGAACCATCTTTGCCGGAGGCAGTGGTCTATATCTAGCGACCCTTCTGGGAAACTCTGGCAGCCGGGCGATGGCAGTTGGTGGTGTTGAGGGCTACCTGGAGGTGGCTAGTGGTGGCGATGTCATCTTGGTAGCCACGGCTCTGCCTGGAGGACTCTGCTGTGGAAGCCACGCCAGCTTCGGCCTTTGATGCTTACCTGCTCTGGTATGGCCGCTATGGTTGCCCAAGTTGGTATCAGATTGCAGAACTGTGCTGTTGGCAGCTGTTGACTTATATTCCATCACCTATCTGACCGCTTGTGCCAGTGGCTCTCCCTTAAGACTTCATCCGCAAACTACCATTCTTCACCACATGCTTTAATCTTGGGAGAGATCTCCCCTCCCCTCTCTCCCCTATTCTCCCTCCCCCCCTTGTTTTTCCATCTGTTGCCCTGGTCTGTGTGGCCCACACTATGTTTTAGTTTTATTTAATTTATCTACTTTTCATATATATATATATAGCCTTATATTGTATTTTGATTGTATTTTGTTATTACTTGCATTTGGTGCTATTGTTTTTTTCCCAGTCACCATGTCTGCAGGGGTTGCTATTTCTGTTGTGTCGGGCCGTGGGAGATACGCTTGTAGTTGGGGTTTAGTCGGGTGAGAAGAACTCGGGCCAGGCAACTAACACCTGTCCCCCATTCTGATCCTCCAACTCGCTGCCACGTATCTCGCAGCCACTCCACCAGTGCCTCCGACCTGTCCTGCCTTCTGATATATGCCAGGTCAGTCCACAATAAAATCCCTGTCATCTATGATGCCATCTTGGACAGAGGGGCCAACCTGTCTTGTATTTCTGAGACTTGGGTGGGAGCAGAGGGGGGAGCTTCCCTCTCCCAGCTGTACCCCACCTGGGTTTCTGTTTTAGGGCGTAGGCAGGTTGGAGCATCGAAAGGGGGGTGGGGCAGCCATCGTCTACAGGGAATCCCTTTCTGTCAGCAGAACCTCGATGTTGGTGAGTCTGGGGTTATAATGCCTTCATCTATTGGTGGGACAGCGGGACAGATTTGGCATTGTGCTCAGTTACCGCACTCCCCGCAACCCCGCACAATCCCTACCAGAGCTCAGGGAGTTCATTGTGGTGACACGGTTGAGGTCCCTCCGCCTCCTGGTGGTTGGGGACTTCAATGTGCACACTGGTGATGGGCTTTCGGGTGCGGCTCTGGAATTCATGGAGTCCATGGCCTCTATGAAGTAGACCCAGCATGTTGTTTGCCCCACACATAGATTTGGGTATACCTTGGACCTGGTGTTTACCTCCACATCGGTGAATTAGAATCTGAGGGTTGGGGACATTGTTTCCCTGCCCGTGTCATGGTCAGATCACCATCTGCTGTCTTTCACCCTGCCGATTGCTGCCCTGCCCTGCGGGGAACCCCAGGCCCTTGTCTGGGCCCACCCCGAAGACCTCTGGATCCTGTCCGGTTTCTAGAGGCCTTCGGGGAGCTTCCTGGTGGTCTGGCTGATGATCCGGTTGAAGCCATGGTGGACTGTTGGTTTGAAGACACCTCCTGGGCTGTCAACTGGATCACCCCTAGGTGCCTTCTCTGCTGCGGAGCTTGCTCCTCAACGTGGTACATGGCGGGGTTGAGAGCAATGAAGCAAGAATGGAGAAGCTGGAGAGCAGATGGAGGACAGACCGGACGGCTTTCAATACGGCTGCTGTTAAAATCCTTTTACTCCCTGAGAATTAGTGAGGCCTCGAACCGCCAGGCAGAGTTATTCCGAGTGGTTCGTGACCTCATTAATCCTGGTCTGGTAAGGCCTCCTCCTGAGTTCAGTAGCGAGATTTTTGCAGCCTTCTTTAGAACCAAAATTGAGGCTGGTTGTCTTAATCTATCCTTGGCATCCCCTGATGCTGCACCCCCTCAGTCTCCTCAACTGGTTGAGTTTGGGCCTGTCTCCTCTCTTGAGGCCTCCAGGGCCCTGGCTCACTGCCGGCCTGCGTCCTCCCCCTTTGATTCCTTGCCCATCTTGGCTCATTAAATCTGCCGGAGGGACCATGCCTGAGTGGGCTTCAATTATTTCCACTGCTTCCTTCAGGGAAGGGATTTTCCCCTCTTGCCTGAAGGAGACAGTGGTGAAGCCCATTCTGAAAAAGCCTGGCTTGGCATCAGACGAATTGGCAAACTACCGTCTGATTGCCAATGTTTCTTTCATGGGCAAGGTTATCGAGAGGGTGGCCACTGTCCGGCTCCAGTTGTTCCTGGAGGGAGAACGGGTCCTTGACCCATTCCAGTCTGGGTTCAGGCCGTGTTGGGGGACTGAGACAGTCTTGGTCACACTGCAAGATGACCTCCTCCGGGGGCCGACAGGGGTAGCTCTACCTTGTTGGTCCTTCTGGATCTATCAGTGGCTTTCGATACCGTCAACCACGGTATCCTGCTGCACTGGCTCTCCAAGATAGGTATCGGAAGCACTGTGCTCAGTTGGTTCTGATCCTTCTTGGAGGGCCGCCCCCAGCGTGTGAAGCTTGGGGGGGGGGTCTGCCCCGTGGATACTCCCGTGTGGGGTTCCGCAGGGGTCAGCTCTCTCTCCCATGCTGTTCAACATCTATGTGAGGCTACTGGCTGAGGTCATCAGGAAATTTGGAGTCTGCTGTCATCAGTACGCTGATGGCACACAGCTCTATCTCTCCTTTTCCACCTCTGCAGTTGAGGCTGTTCAGACCCTCGATCAGTGCCTGGATGCAGTCATGGAATGGACCAGGACCAACAGACTCAAACTCAATCCTGAGAAGACCGAGGTTATGTTCTTTGGGACTTCCCCTTCCAGATATGGAGGCCCTCTCCCTAGCCTGGAGGGTGTTTCACTCCAGCTGGTGGACAGTGTCTGGAATCTGGGTGTGGTCCTGGACCCGGATCTTTCTATGGAGGCCCAGGTGGCTGCCATGTCCAGGACTGCTTTTTTCCATCTCCGACAAATCACCCAGATTCATCCATATCTCAACGGGGACTCCTTGAGAACTGTTGTGAAAGCGCTGGTGATCTCGAGAATAGATTACTGCAACGCTCTCTACATGGGTTTGCCCTTGACTGTTGTTTGGCGACTTCAATGGGTGCAAAATGCAGCAGTCATATTGGTGGCGGGTGTGCGTCATCATGACCACATCACCCCAGTGCTGGCTTACCTGCATTGGCTACCTGTTGCATCCCGAATAAGATTCAAGGTCCTGGTTTTAATTTATAAAACCCTCCATGGCCTGGGACCTGAATACCTGGCAGAGCGAATCTCCCAGCGATCAACTTCGGCCCAACCTACTAGAATGTCGCAGACGCACTTACTGTGGGTGGCCACGCCCAGGGAGGCTCGGAGGATGGTCACCCGTGGCAGAGCCTTCTCTTTGTCTGGCCCCATGCTATGGAATCACCTCCCGAGAGAGTTGCGCCTTGCACAGTCCCTGCCAGCCTTCAAAAAAGCTTTAAAGACCTTGCTTTTCCAGGAGGTGTTTGGTGACTGTTAAGATTTTTTTTTTTTGGCCTTGCTTGTTTGTCCGCCACCTGCCTTCCTACTATTGATTTTTATGTTTAACTGATTTTATTATTTTATTGTGATGCAGCTTATATTTTGTTTATTGTCTGTCTTTTTTTGTTGTAAACCACCCAGAGTTCCTTCCAGAAGATGGGCGGTATATAAGCTCTATAAATAAATAAATAATAAATAAATATTTGAGGACCTGATCTTGAAGTAGATATGGTCACAAACCAGAAAACCCATGGTTTGGGTTCGTCTGGTTTGAGACCGCCCTTGGTTCGTTTTGGGTTCAGGTTCAGGTTTGAATGAATTAAAAGAAATTCTTTCAAACCTGAACCGGTTCAGTGGCGGCGGCGGCGGCAAGAGCCGCAATCCCACCTGCTTGTGCGGAGGTGAGACCATGGCCCTCTCCCAACTGCCCTTCACCATGAGTGGATAACAGGCGAAAGGAATTATCGCCCAGTTAGCTTACTTTCAGTGTTAGGAAAATTGTATTCCAAGCACCTCTTGATCCGTCTGTCTGATTGGATGGCAGCGAAGCATATCCCAAGTAAAGAACAAGTTGGGTTTTGCCCAGGATTTTCCACCTTAGACCAGACACTAGTTCTGACTTTTTTAGCTGAGAAATATTCTCTCCATTTAAAAGGAACACTATATGCTGCATTCATCGACCTACGAGGAGCATTCGATTCTATTAACAGATCTCTTCTTTGGAATAAACTAACTAAATTAGGCATTGATTCACGCCTATTGTTTTTGATCCGTAAATTACATTCAGCAAACACAGGCCAAGTACGTCTAAATCATAAAGGGCACTTGTCTGGGAGCTTCCCTATTACCAAAGGCGTCAAACAGGGCTGTGTACTGGCACCATCTCTTTTCAATATCTTTATGTCAGACGTATCTTTACATCTAACCAAGGCAGTAAATCATGCCCCCAGGATGAATGCTCAACCAGTTCCAGTATTATTGTATTCAGACGACACCGCACTCTTATCTATCTCAAGGGTAGGGCTCAAACATCTGCTGACTGCCTTTGCTGAATATTGTGCAATTAATAATTTATCAATCAACACTGAGAAATCCAAAATTTTAGTATTCTCCAAAGGCTGGAAGAAGCGAACTTGGGAACTCGAAGGCAAACCTCTGGAACAAGTTAGAACTTATAGATACCTGGGCTTTCTTCTTCACTACCGACTTAACTGGGCATTTCACCGGAAGTCCACATTAGCCACCTCAAAGAACCAATTGCTTGCAATCTCCAGATTCCACTATCATTCAGGGAATCAGTACGTGCCAGCCGCAATCCAGGTTTTTAAAGCAAAAATAATCAATCAGATTCTTTATGGAGCCCCAATTTGGATCAAGGCTGCTAATTTTGAGGTGGATCGAATTGCAGCTATTTTTCTGCATCGAATTCTGGGTCTTCCGAATACGATCAGTTTATCAACAATATGCGGCGAACTCGGACTACATTTTCCATCAACAGTAGCCTGGACGGCTACGGTTAAGTACTGGCTACGTCTCCACTTTCATATACGCCCTGATTCTTTGTTAAATGATTTACTGAGAGATGCTTACACTTCAAAATGGCATCAGAATATCACCACCAAAATAGCATCCATGGGAATAGACTTAGAATCCTTATCGGTCTGTAGTGAAAAGTACTTATATAATGTTATTCGCCAAAGAATTTGGGATATAGAAAGACAAACTATCATTGAGGGAAGTAATTCTATTTGCTCTCCTTTAAATCATGGTCTACTTTGTAGATTTGAGCAGGGAGCTAATTATTTTAGAAATCTGTTAGATCCACAGGAGCGTCGAGCCTTTATGTTGGCCAGACTAAATATTTTTCCTTCTGCTGTGTCTTCCGGCAGATATTGTAGAATCCCTTATAAGAGTAGGCTGTGTTGGTTCTGCCGGTTGGAACCCGACACGATCTTCCATATCCTAATAAGTTGTCCGGCACATCATACCATCCGACAACAACTTCTTGGAGCCTTCATTTCTAAAATACCACCAGTACCAGAGATTATTACTACACGTCTTTTGGCAGATAAAAATCCTCACTTGACAGATTCAGTGGCTAAATACTTATTACTTGTCTATCAGAAAAAACACTCCGTCTCCCAGGTCAGACCTGTTTTAAGCGAAGAGTAATTTTAGATAGCCTCCTTTATATTTATATTGATCCACCAAGTATATCTGTACTTTTGCAAATATATTTTATGCCAATAAAGGTGAATTGAATTGAATTGAAATTGGATAACAGCTGGCCTGACTATCATCCACTCGGGGTGGAAGGCAGTCAGGAGAGGGCCGTGGTATCGCTTCTGCACAAGGAGGCAGGACCGCGGCTCCCGCCGCCACCACCGCCACCACCGAACCTTCAGAGGGGACCGCGGGCTCGGCTGTGCAAGCAGAGCCAAGTCTGCAGTGCCCTCTGAAGGGATCTCCAAGCGGCAGCGATCCCTTGACAGAGGGCTGCGGGCTCAGCTCAGCAAGCAGAGCAGAGCCCACTGTCCTCTTTTGACCTCCCTCCGCCACGGGGAGGTGACATCCCCCAGCTGCGGAGATCGGCTGAGACAGGGCTGCGATCCTGCCTCTGCGTCTTGGCCGATCTCCTCTGCTGGGGATGACAACCGCCCGGCTGGTGGAGATTGGGTGCGACCCTGCCTCCGTATGCGGAGATGAGACCGTGCCCTGTCTCAGCCGATCTCCTCCACCGGGCCTGACAGCCACCTAGCTGTCATTCCCCGGAGGTGGAGATCGGATGTAATCCTGCCTCCGAATGTGGAGGCGAGACCACGCTCTGTCTCGGCTGATCTCTGCAGCAGGGAGGTGACAGCCGATCTGGCTGTCACGCCCTCACTGCAGAGTTCGGAGATCGAGAGAGCCCTGGCCTCGACGCTGCTGCCCTCTCTCAACCGATCTCCGCAGCGGGTAGGTGACAGCCAATCCGGCTGTCATCTCCTCGCTGTGGAGATTGGAGATTGAGAGATCTGCAGCCTTGCCTCCACTTGCGGTTTCAAGATCGCGGCCCTCTCTGGACCAACCTCTGCAGCGGGGAGGTGACAGCCAAGCCGGCAGAGATCTGTTTAGAGAGTGCCCTGGTCCCGCATCCATGTGCGGAGGTGAGAACGGGGCTCTCACAGTCCTCCCCCACTGGCGATGACACACGGGCTGCCATTGCCAGCAGAGAAGAACGAACTGAACCTAACCGAACTAATTTGTTCTGGTTCTGTTCCGTTAGCTCCTGAATTACTCTGGGCTTCGTTATTCATTCTGTTACATAGCAGACCGAATAACGAATAACAGAATGAAATTTGTTTTGATTTTGTGCCCATCTCTACTTTGAAGGTCTTCTGTTCCCTCCCATCATAGATGGTCAGGCTCTTCACCCAGAAAAAAATTGACTAGATAAAACTATTTCTTGGGGACCAGGAAGCCCTTTCAGCTGCAAGGGGCAGTGAACCCCATCTCTTTCCACCAGGGCAGCCCTCAGGTCCCCTTCTCTTGCCTCCTAATTCATATAGTTTTTAAGACCAGCCTGGGCTGGGTGGTCTCTTGCCTTACACCTCTCTGCAGGGATCAGGGCTTGCTATGTGCTTTTCAGAAATATCAAAAGTGAAACTAATCTCTGCAGCTTATACGAGCCATGTCCTTTCAGTAGTATGGAAAGGCAACACTAATCTCGGAGCGTAGATGCAAGCACAAACACCTAATGATGGCCTCCAATATGTAATCTAGGGATGGGGATGAAATGAAAAATTTGTGTTTCATTTCATTTTGTGCCCATCCCTGTTTCGTTTCATTTCATTATGAATTTTTTAAAAAATTGTAATGAAATGAACCATTTAGGAAATGATTCATAAGTATAAAAATGGTTCCTCTGGGTCTAGAGGCATTAGATTTGGTGTTAGGGGAGCCATTTTTTACACTTACGAACCATTTCGTTTCATTATACTGGCTCACTTTCTCAAGATGGTAAGAGTAGGACTCCAGAAGGCAATTCTCATAGATCCCTCCACTAACTCAGGCTGGGTTCTCCAGGCTCCTCAGGTGACATTTGGGGTTGTGCTTCTTTCACTGTGTCAGGAACTCCTAGACCAAGGCAGTATTACACTCAAATTCGGCATGGTTGTCCCTTCACACATGATTGTTAAGAGAGTGTGGCCAGAGCATATGGACTATGAACCCAAGGTCATAGGAATCATCTTGGTTCTTCTTAGTGGCATCTATGAATTCACACGATGGGTGAATGTGTCTGTGCAGAAACTTGCTGGAATGTTCTAAGCTCTTGGAGTATAGCTATTTTGACCAGGTCCTGAAAGATACACCTATAATTTCTGTCTTATCTGAACAGTACAGTATATTTTTTATTATTCCCTTTTTATTGTGGCTGGAGATGAAGGCTGATTCAGCCAGGTTTGGTGCCTCCCTTTTAAGCGAGTCCTACTGCCACCTGATTGGCTGATCAGTTCTGTCTATAGAAGTGAGTAGGAAGGACAATCCATCTCTTGAGGATGTCCTCCATCTGCTACATAAAATTAACATCCTATGATAAGTATCCAATGTTCCTTTTTGAAATGTTTTATGCATATGTGAATGCTTTTGCCAGTGAAAATTGTGTTAACTAATTGATGTCAGGATCACAAACTATGGACTGCAGGAGAACCTTGCAATCTGATATGAAAAGAATCAGCAAGGAGAGAACAGTTGGGTGGAAGAAGGTACTTCCTTCACAAGCTGAAAAGCTATCAATCTATTTGCTCAGTTTCCCTTTGCACTAAGTGGTGTGATTTCCCATTTGGCAACCCTGACTGTCAGTTCCATCACTCATTCTATTTCTCCACCCAGTGTCTGTCTCTCTGTGCATGTGTTGGGTTGCAGGGAACACTTGTAGTCCACTCTGTTTTATTTTATTTTTTCCTCTCTGTCATACTTAACAAGCACTATGCCAGAATAGAAGAAATTATTTTTAATAACACTACCGCAGCAGTGGCTAGTAGCTGTGAGAGGCAGCCAGTGCAAGGGAAGGCAAGCTCAGGACAAAGCCTCAAGCACAATAACCCTATAAACCCAAGTGTCCCTTCCACCATTATACATGACACTTGGAACTCAAAAACAAAGTTACATGCAGCCTACAAATATTTCATAGTCTAATTGCACACTCATTGAACTTTCCAGACAGCTTTTTTGTTTTGTTTCTTTTTTCTTTCTATCACTCCCTAAATTTCCTAGGTAAGCTGGGAGAATTGGGGAGGTTAGAGTAAAACATAATAACCAAATCAGATTTTTCCTTTCTGTCCAGATTGACACGTTAGCATCTCTCTTTGTGTGTGATTAGGTGACCCTGTGGCTCAAATTATTGAAGATTCAATTGATGGGTCCCATCTGGGACATCTCATCATAACCCCTTCTGGCTGTGGGGAGCAGAACATGATCAAAATGACACCAACTGTTATCGCCACCCACTACCTTGACACCACAGGCCAGTGGGAGAAGATTGGGATAGATCGCAGACCTGATGCGCTTAAACAGATCGAGAATGGTAAGGCAAACAGTCATTCCGGGCAACCACTTCGTACTAGGTGATGCCAATTGTCTGTTAGTATTTAATTCCTTCATCCTATATTTTCACTAAATTTCGGGCCCAAATAAAGGATGTTGAAACAGTCTGAATGACTGGAGCAGCTCACATTCCTTCATAATGAGCACTTAATAGAGTAAGACCACCGAATCCACTGGGGATTGGATCTAGGATCGCCCACAGATAGTGAAATCTGCGGATAAGAGCAAACACTCTTATCCGGGTTGACAGTGGTGATAGGGGTGGTGAGGGGCTTGGGGGTAAAAGCTTTCATCCCACACCCCCCAAATGGCAGGGAGGGAAGAACATTTTCCCCCTTTCTCCTCAACACCAGGCTGGGCTGTGGCAAGGAGAAAAAAAGAAAAAAATTTCCTCCTTGTGGCCGTGGGCTAGCCAGGCACCCTCCAGAGGGGTAGAGGACCCGCCTGGCCAACCAGCCTTTGAACTTCCCCCATGGATTCATTTTGGGAAGTTCAAAGGACAGATGGCCAGGCATGTCCTCCACCTCTCTGGATAGTGCCTGGCTGGCCCACGGCAGCAGCAAGGAGGGGAAAAAAATTAAAGACAAAGCTTACCACCCCACTGCCCACTGCCCTCCTCCTTACTGCTGCCACGGGCCAGCCAGGTCTCCCCGGAGCGGTGGAGGACCCGCCTGGCCAACTGGCCTTTGAATTTTCTGCTCAGATCCCAGGAAGTGGATTGGAAGTCTTGCTGTTGCTGGGAAAAGCACCCAGAGAGGATCTGTCAGTGATAGCTTAGCAATAGTGAAAATTGGAGTTCACCCAGAAATAGAAACATGACACACATAACAAATCCCCAAACCATAACAAAACTAGGTGAAATGTAACACTTTGGCAGTTCTGTTCTGAGAGGCAGGGCAATCATCCACCATATGGGACCCACCACAGGCCACATTAGCCCTGAAAAAGGAGGAGGGGGGAAATAGCAAATTCCCATTTTGAGAATTAGATTTTTAGGTTTTTTTCCAGAGGTGTGGCAAGGATTTGGGAGCCCTGCCTCCTATTTCTTTAGGAAAACTATGATTCCTTGAGGCTCCCTAAAACACCTTCATTTAAAACCACTTTTTTGTTTAACTTTGGGGCCTCCCCAGTGTAATGTCCTTGGGGACACCAAAGAACCTATAGAAGTGGTGGTGAACCTTCAACAGTCCAGCTGTTTTGAACCACAACCCCCAGAATTCTGAGACTAGCTTGCCAATGACAAAGGACTGTGGGAGTTGTGGTCCAAAATATGTGGAGTTCCGAAGGTTCGCTACCACTAACCTACAGGAAAGTGTGTGTGTGTGTGTGTGTGTGTGTGTGTGTGTGTGTGTGTGTGTGTCTTGTTCTTTTGACTCTGCCTACCTGGATAAACATGTGATTTTAATGAGCTGCTCTAGCATGTCATAGGTTTCTTTGTCCTCCTCATGTTTTAGGTTATACCCAGGAGTTGGCATATAAAAAAACAGATGATTCATATGCCGCATATCCAGATCGCATCTCTAGTACTTGGTAAGACCAGAATTGCTCTGGATGTGTTTAAATCAGGAGCTTTCTTTTGCGCCTTTTTTCTTCCTGTTTAGCATTACCCATCTATGTGTACTATTATGGTTTAGTGCCCAGCACATGTTATTCCTCTGAGCTGATCAACTAGGATCATTCCATGTCAAACCAACCAATGAAAAATCCATTTTGGAACCAAGGGTTTGGTTCATTTGAATTTTTGGAAAAATGGAATTTTTTAAAATGTTCAAAAAATTCACACTTAAAGATACATATCTTTTGGCCAATTACTCTAAATTTCTGGATGGTACCTCAATAGTAACATACAAAGCTTAAATTATCTTGTTGGCAGTGACAAGGAATTAATTTGACTTGGCTCATAAAATAGACCGGAATTTATATACCTAATGATTAAGAACTTGGCTAGCATGTTGGATGTTTTTGTCATCTCCTGTGAGATCAGCTGCTATGTTCTCTCTCCCACTAGCTCCTGCTATAATGCAGTTCCTTGGGTATTTTTTGTGTCATTTAAGTAATTTTATTGGGGTTTTTTGGTGGGGGGCAGAGGAGGGAGGGTGTGGGGGAATGGGAGGAAATACACTATAAAAATTACATTTAGTATTATCAAGCCAAAAATAACGGTTTAACATGTTCACAAATCACCAAATAATATCACAATACTAATAAGTTTGTTACTTCTTGCCATCTTTTCCGGGAAATCTCATCGTAGTCTCCCTTTAGAAAATCGGAGAGTCTGTCAATTTCAATACATTCTCTTATCTTTTCGTGGAAGTTTCTCTCTGTTGGCACTTCTGGTTGTTTCCAAAATTTCGCATACAGTATCCTTGCTGCAACTATTACATGATGAAGTACATATTTCTGGTCATATGAGATATTAACATCTACTATATTTAATAGAAAAAAATCTGGTCTAAGCTCTAACTTAATCTTCAAATATCTTTCTAAAAATAATTTTACCATTATCCAATATGCCTTTGCCTCTTTACATGTCCACCACATATGATAAAAGGTACCATTGTCATGTTTACATTTCCAACATTTGGGTGAGCAATTATACATCTTAGATAAACGGTGGTGGTGGGGGAATGCCATCCATAAAACATCTTGTAACAATTTTCCTTAAAGGCTATAGATTTAAAGAGTTTAACTGTATTCCACAAAGAGTCCCATTTGTTTAAATGGATAGAATAACCAAAATTTTCTGCCCACCTTATCATAGTATTTTTGACCAGTGTATCAATCATTTTTTCATTTAACAAATTATATAGAATTTACTGAGAAGCTTTGAATCACCAGAAGATAGTATTTTATCAAGTGGAGTGTCATTAGTCATAAATCCCCCCTCTTTAGTGAGATTTTTAAAGTGTGAGTATATTTGTTGGTATTTCCACCAGTCTAACTTGTAACCTTCTGATACTAATTTTTTAGTGACTTCAAGGAGAAATCAGCATTCAGAAGTTGTCTGTAGGTTAGAGATTTAAGGCTTGCACTTGTATGAGGATTGGTAATCGCTCCTAACGGAGACAACCACGTTGGTGCTTTAGGATAAAACTGTTTTTTTATGGATAACCATATTTTAACTAAGGCATTCATCCAATGCTTTTTGAAAAGGGTAGGTATATTACCTTTATAGCATATGTAATGATGCCAACCTCTGTCCAAATCGTGACTCTCAAGCTGCAGTATTCTATTATTTGTCATCAAAATCCAGTCTTTGATCCAAGCCATAGCAGCAGCTTTATAGTACAGCACCAAGTTGGGCAGGGCAAAACCACCAGTTTTAGTTCTGTCCTGTATTTCTAATCCTTGCTTTTTTTCTTTTGCCATATAAACACACGTATACATTTTTCCAAGTCTGAAATAATCTTGCAGTTAGGTAATATAGGTAAACATTGAAATAAAAAGAGCAATTTAGGTAAAACAGTCATTTTAACTGCAGCAATTCTGCCCATTAAAGATAACTGAAGTCTTGACCAGGTTTCCAGGTCAGCTTTAATTGTTTTATACCATTAACATAGGTATCTTTAAGAAAAGTGTTACAACGGTTGGACACAATAATACCCAGATATTTTGCCTTACTAGCATGTTGGAAACCCGACTGGTTAACCAATTTTCCAATCACAAGTGGGGTCACATTTTTTTGTGAGCAACAATGTTTTTTCTCTATTAACCTTTAATCCTGAAATTTTAGAGTAGGCCTCCAAGATCTTTAGTAGTTCTGGAAGGGAGGTCTGTGGGTCCTCCATAATAACCAACAAATCGTCCGCGAAGGCTTGCACCTTATAGACTTCTCCTTTGCTTTATAGACCTTGAATACCTGGGGTATTTCTTATAACATGGAGTAGTAATTCTAAAGTTAAAATAAACAGCAAGGGAGAGAGAGGGCATCCTTGCCTGGTACCTTTATGTATCATGACTGTGTCTGTAAGGTAGCCATTAACTACAATCCTAGTGTTTTGGGCGGAATAAATTTGTTCTATAGCTCGTAACATTCCGTGGCCACACTGTAAATAATCCAACTGGGTTTTGAGTAAAGACCAAGATACATTGTCGAATGCTTTCTCAGCGTCAATAAATGTGAAGGCTACTTGCTTCTTAGGGTGACATTCATAGTACTCCAACGCATCTAGGAAAGTTCTGATGTTTGATTGGAGGCGTCTTTTTGGAAGAAAACCGTTTTGATCGGGGGATATCAGAGACGGTAGAATCGTCCGCCATCTATTTGCCAAAATAGTTGCAAATATTTTATAATCCACATTTTGGAGAGCAATTGGCCTGTAGTTCTGTATCAGGTCTTTGGGTTTCCCCTCTTTAGGAATCAATGTTGTATGAGATGATTTCCATGAATCTGGTATATCTTTGCCCTCTAAAATAGAGGTAAAGAGATTTTTCATATTTCCAGAGAATATCTCAGAGAATTTTTTGTAAAATTGTGCCGGTATCAAATCGGGTCCGGGGGCTTTGTTCATTTTTTGGTGATTAATGGCCTCTGTTATTTCCATAATTGTAATAGGGCATTCGTCAAAACTCTCTGTTCTTCAGTAAGTTTTGGAAAGTTGGCTTGTTCTAGGTATTGGAAGATGGCATCTTTATTTATTGTCTCTGGCTTGAACAGATTCTGGTAATATGCCTCTATGATTTTTTGGATTTGAGATTGATCCGTCTGGTTTTCCCCAGTTTTATCTTTAAGTGTTAGAATAAGTTTTTGAGATTGTACCTTTTTAAACTTGTAGGCTAACCATCTTCCTGATTTGTTTGCATTTTCGATGAAAATTCAGTTTGGCCAGTTTAATCTTATGAGTTATGTCTGCTATTAAAATCAAATTAAGTTCATGCCTACAGGAGGCTAAGTCTTTATTCAACTGCTCATTGCGCAGATCATGGATTAAGTCCTTTTCTAACTTTTTCATCGTATTGAGAATGGATTCGGATTTCTTCTTTCTCTCTTTGTTCCGTCTTGCCATATATTGGATGACAAACCCTGTGAAATAAGGCTTTGAGGCATCCCACACCGTTTTCAGTGGGGTGCCCTTGTTCAGATTTAATTCAAAGTATAAATTCAAGTCTTTGGCTACCTCTAAGATAAATTCTTTGTCAGTCCACAAAGCTGAGTTGATTTTCCAGTGTCTGGGCTTACCCAAAGTTTTCAATGTCCACAGGATAGCATTATGATCGGATATTGTTCTCGGAAGAACTTCTATGTGCCTTGTATTTAGTAAAAGATCAGATGAGGCCCAGCACATATCAATACGGGAGAAGGAGGCATGTTGTCTTGAATAAAAAGTGAAGCCGCCCTTTAGTGGATTTTTCCTTCTCCAAATGTCTTGGAGTTCTAAAATGTCGGACATGTCAAGAAAGGATTTTGGAAGTGTGGAAGTTGAGGTCCTGTGTTTTTTCCCTTTTGATATTTTCCTGTGCACGGAGGAGATGTGTACAGCACTGAACTCCCCCAATATAATTAACTGATGATTTTCATATTGCAAAAGCTTCTGAGCCAATTCTTCAAAAAAGACTTGTCTTCCATGTTTATTGTTTGGGGCATATATACCAACAATGATTGTTTTTTTGGATTGAATATTTTAAAAGTCCTGTATACAAGATATATATCTTTAAGTGTGGATTTTTTGGAAATTTTAAAAAAATCAGTTTTTACAAAAAATCAAATTTTATGTTTATTTCAATGTGTAGTTTTTTTGAAAATGTACAATTGTATCAAGTTGCATATCAAGTGAAAGCCTATTCATAAGTTTCAAATGACACCTGACCCAAGGCATATTATTATTATTATTATTATTATTATTATTATTATTATTATTATTATTATTATTATTATTATTATTATTATTATTATTATACATTATATATATAGATACAGTATATATATATATGTATAATACATACTAAATAATTATATATATATAAGAAATTTTATAATTTGTTTGATTTAGTTGTTTATTACCATTCTTTTGTAATTGTTTGTAATTCTTGAGTGATCAGTTGTTTATTTGTAATTGATATCGTTAAGCCCTTGTCAGTGTGCTCAGTGGTCTCCTGGGCTGCAGAGGCCGATTCTGGTTTTGTCTGGATGCGGGATATACGCTAATGGGGGTTAGTCGGGTAAGAAGAACTAGGGTCAGGCATTTGTGGCCTGTCCCCCATTCTAACCCCCTGGCCTGCCGTCACATAGAGGGGGACCACCCTGTCTATTTCACTGACTCTTCCTGTCTGCTGGTGAATCCCAGGTTGGTCTGTAATAAGATCCCAGTCATCCATGATTTGATCGTGGATGGTGATGTTGACCTGGCGTGTGTCACCGAGCCCTGGGTGGGCAAGGAGGTTGGGGCTTCTCTTGTGCAGCTCTGCCACCCCGGGTTTCGTTACCAGCATGCAGGAAGGTCAGAGGGTCAGAAGGGGGGAGGGGTGGCAATTATCCACAGGGAGTCCTTTATTGTCAGTAAAGCTGCGACTTTGGTGTGTCCAGGACTGGAATGCCTGCACCTATTGGTGGGTCAAAGGAACAGGTTTGGGATTGTGCTGGTGTACTGGGCTCCCCACAACCCAGCATCGTCCCTGCCAGAGCTACTAGAGTTCATCTCAGTGGCACTATTGAGGTCTCCTAGCCTATTAGTGGTGAGTGACTTCAATGTGCATGCTGGGGTGGGACTTTCTGGAATGGCTCTGGATTTCATGGAGTCCATGGTTTCCATGGACCTGTCCAACATGTCATTGGACTCACGCATAGATCTGGAAACCCCCTGGACCTGGTGTTTACCTCCAGGTCTGCGGATGTTGATCTGAGGGTCGGGAAATCTCCACTCTCAACCCGTGTCATTGTCAGATCATTATTTGCTTTCACCCTTTGGGTTGCTGCCCCTCCCCACGGGGGGCCTGGCCCTTGTGTGTGGGATCCCACTTGGTTTCTGGAAGCCTTCAAGGACGTTCCGGATGGGTTGGCCGACAATCCGGTCGATGCGCTGGTGGAGAGGTGGTTTGGAAATGCTGCCAGGGCAGTTGACCGGATCGCCCCTAAGTGCCTTATGTGTTGCCAAGCCTGCTCCTCGTCTTCTTTCATGGCTGAGTTGCGGGTGATGAAGCAGGAGAGAAGAAGGTTGGAGAGCAGATGGAGGAAAGATTGAAGATCTCATGCTGCCCTGAGAATTGGGGAGGCTGCAAATTGCCAGGCAGAGCTATTTAGGGTGGTTTGAGACCAATCCTGGTCAGGGGAGGCCTCCTCATAGTGATTTCACTAGTGAGTCCTCTGCAGCCTATTTTAAATCTAAAATTGAGGCCATCCGGATCGATCTGGACTCTGGTTCCAGTCTGACCCTGAGTATCACTCGCGCCGCACCCCTCCAGTCTCCCCAATTTGCTGAGTTTGGGCCTGTGACTCTTGCTGAGGCCTCCAGAGCGCTGGCTCATTGTGGACAATGGTTTCTCCATTCGACCCTTGTCCATCCTGGCTAATTAAGAGCACCGGTGGGAGCATGTTGGAATGGGCTGCGGCTATCACGTCTGCTTCCTTCAGGGACGGGATCCTGCCCAATCACCTGAAGGACACCGTGATCCAGCCCTACCTTAAAAGACCTGGTTTGGCTGCCAACGATTTATCCAGCTATCATCCGGTGCCCAATGTTCCCTTTATGGGCAAGGTGATCGAGCGGGTTGCCATGATTAGGCTCCAGTCATTCCTGGAGGAAGATTGCATCCTGGTTCCATTCCAGTCTGGGTTTAGGCCTCAACACAGGATAGAAACAGCCCTGGTCACGTTGCAAGATGACCTATTGAGGGGGGCCGACAGGGGTTGCTCTTCCTTGTTGGTCCTCCTAGATCTGTCAGTGGCCTTTTATATCGTCGACCATGGTATCCTCCTGGGTAGCTTGGCCGAGCTGGGTATTGGAGGTCCTGCCTTGTGCTGGATCCGGTCCTTCCTCAGCAACCGAGCCCAGTGAGCAGAAGTGTGTGTGTGTGTTTTGTCAGCCCCATAGACACTCTCCTGTGGGGTGCCCCAGGGGTCGGCGATATCCCCTATACTCTTTAACATCTATATGAGGCCGCTGGCTGAGGTCATTCGGAGTTATGAGGTCTGCTGTCATCAGTACGCTGATGACACCCAGATCTATCTCTCCTTTTCCACCTCTGCAACGGAGGCTGTGGACACCCTTAACTGTTGCCTGGACACAGTTGTTGAGTGGGCCAGGACTAACAGGCTCAGGCTCAACTCTGGGAAGACAGAGTTTCTGTTCCTTGGGGGGTCCCTGGATGAGTAAAGTGGCCCTCTCCCCAGTCTGGAGGGATTGACCCTTCAGCTGGCGGACTGAGTGACGAGTCTGGGCATTGTCCTGGACCCAGCTTTATCCCTGGAAGCCCAGGTGGTGGCTGTGTCCAGGGCAGCCTTCTACCACCTTAAGCTATTCACCCAGATTCGCCTATACCTAGATGTGGATGCTCTTAGGATGGTTGTGAAGGCATTGGTGATCTTGCGGATTGACTACTGCAATGCCCTCTACATGGGGTTGCCCTTGACCCTTATCTGGCGTTTGCAGCGGGTGCAGAATGCGGTGGCCAGGCTGGTTGTAGGTGTGAGCAGGTATGCCCGTATCACACCCATCCTGGCTCGCCTGCATTGGTTACCCATTGCTTTCCGGATAAGGTTCAAGGTAATGGTTTTGGTTTACAAAACCCTCCATGGCTTGGGACCTGTCTATCTGGCGGAGTGGATCTCCCAGAGGTCTATCTCATCCCGACCAACCAGAGCCTCATCCTCCATTTCTCTCTGAGTGGCTACACCAAGAGAGGCCCGTAGGGCTTCGACCCGAAATCGGGCCTTTTTGGTGGTGGCCCGGCACAGTGGAACAAACTGCCTCTGGAGATTAGGCAGGCTGAGTCGCTGTCAGCCTTTAGAAGGGTCTTAAAGACCTGGCTCTTCAGGCAATGCTTTGGGGACCTCTGAGCTCACTGTGATAGGTTGTTGTTGTTTTCCTTTTTGCCGGATCTTACCCGTTGGCAGGTGATACAAGGTCTATTCTTTTTTTTGCCTGTTTGGTACTGGTATATGGTATTCCCATTAGAGATGGGCACGACTTAGCGGTATTTCCGTTTCCGTTTCCGTTACTCGTTTCCGTTACTCTACGGAAACGGAAACGGGAATTACTCCGCCAGACTTCGAGCTCGAACCGACGAACGAACAATTTGGTCTGATTTTTCGTGCTCGTTACTTGCATCGCGCGATCGCGCGCGATGCCAAGCGGCACAGAAAAAAAAAGTTTTTAAAAGTTAAAAAGCCCGGTTCCCGGCCAAAAAGCAGGCGGAAAAATGCCTGCCGTGCCTCAGGGCACCTACCAGAGGGGTGGTTTCTGGAGGTCCCCGCCCGGCCTCCCCCCCTCCTCCGTCCTGGGATGCTCTGGTGTGGTGGTGGGACTCGCCCGCCGCAAAAAGCCCAGTCTCGCCGCCGGCCGCCAAAGCGCAACCAAGCGGCACGGGCGGCACAGGAAAAAACTTTTTTAAACTCTCCCCCGGGTCTCCCCCCCACCCATTCCCGGGCCAAAAAGCAGGCGGAAAATGCCCGCTTGACTAAGGGCACTCACTCAGTAGGGCACCTACCGGAGGGGGGGGGTTCTGGTTTGGAGGGGGGTGTCCCGGCTCCCCCCCCTCCGTCCTGGGCTGCTCTGGTCTGGTGGGACTCGCCACAGGCTCGCAAAAAGCCCACTCTCGCCGAGACGCCGACGGCCGCCGCAAACACAAGCGGCACGGACGGCGCAGGAAAAAACTTTTTTAAACTCTCCCCCGGGTCTCCCCCCCACCCAGTCCCGGGCCAAAAAGCAGGCGGAAAATGCCCGCTTGACTAAGGGCACTCACTCAGTAGGGCACCTACCGGAGGGGGGGGTTTCTGGTCTGGAGGGGGGTGTCCCGGCTTCCCCCGTCCTGGGCAGCCAGACTCGAGTCGCCTCGTCGCCATGCCATGCGGTGCGGGCGGGGGATCGAAAATGGGGCGGCGAATGCAATATTGTTTTTGAAATCGTGGTCCAAAAACACACAAGCACAACAGAAACACGCGGAAATGTATGAACTGCCAGATTTTTCACAGTAGCAGTGGTTTTTTTCTTGCAACAAAATGTCTCTCCTCTCCTCCTGTGTCCTCCATTGATTTTATTTTATTTTATTTTATTTTATTTTACACCTGCGCAGTGTGCAATGATGGGCTGGCCCAGTGGCCTGGCCAGCCATGGGGGAGGGTACGACCATGCAAATTTTTGGAGCCATCTCACCAATCGCATGGCCACTTGGCCACTGAGACTTCTGGGATGTGCCAAAAAGCCCCCTAAAACTTGCCCTAGCCCCCTAACCCGCTAACCCTAATCCTTGAATCCTTACCCATACGTCACAGACTGTCTTCTTAGTGGGTCAGAGAGGCACCCAGAGGTGCAACCGAATAGCCCACCGTAACCTTACCCGTCATTAGCCTAACCCTAGCCCTTGGACTAAAGCCACCTTAGCCCATAGCCAGATCGACTTGCATTGCACTACACGCAAGTACGATTCCCTTCTTTGTGGGACATGGCAGGTGCGACCCAGTCTTCACGGTTCTCCTTGACGGAGGTTCGTACCAGTGAGTGGACTGGTCTCACTGCCTGCAAATGGTATGCATAACCATATGGTTGTGCATGCCATTTTGCAGCAGCAGCAGGTGAGGATGGGAGACCCCCATGTTGAGGGGTCTCTTGGAGCCTGCTGCTGCTGCTGTCCCTTCCTTTATAGCGGGCCGGCGGAGGCACCCACCCCACAGAGGTGCCTCCAGGAGCCCGCTACCCCCCCAAAAAAACCAGTATAACGATAACGAAAAAACGAAAAACGAAACGACTAATTTTTTCCGATTTTTCGCGAAAACGGAAACGAAACGACTCGGACCCTAGCCGAAAAAGAAAACGAAAACGACGTTTTTTTCCTGAGTCGTGCCCATCTCTAATTCCCATATCAGTGTGTATTTTACAATGTTTGTATTCTCCATGATGTCTCATGTTTGTTTATGTATTGGTGTTTATTGTTGGGTAGTCACTTTGGTGATGTGCTGTACACCACCCAGAGTTCCCTATGGGAAAATCAGGTGGTTAATAAGTACAAAAATAAATAAATAAATAAATAAATAAATAAATATGTAGCTATCACAGGTATCTATTAAATGGCATTTGAAATTATGGTGGGTAATGAATTTTGGCGCTTCTTTCGCAATTTTGAAAATGCAATACAGTAACCCCCCTGCCAAACGCGGGGGTTAGGGACCCACCCCACCCGCTATGCATGAAAATCTGTGATACGCGGAAGTTGGTGGGGTGGGGGCGGCGGTGGGGTGCAGGGTGCGATTGCATGGCGCACCTATGTGGCCCCGAGACTTCTCCGGGGTGCGTGGGAGGGCTGCGCAGAGCAATCAGAATGCTCTCCGTGCCCCCGCCCAGCTCTGACACCTCCCAGAAGGGGCAGGGGGCCACAGGGAGTGATCGGATCGCTCTCCGTGCCCCCACCTGGCTCCGAGGCCTCCCAGAAGGGGCGGATGGGTTGTGGGGAGCCATTGGATCACTCTCTGTGCTCCCACCCACCTGTGACGCCTCCCAGAAGGGGCGGGGGGCCGCGGGGAGTGATTGGATCGCTCTCTGTGGCCCCCTGCCTGGCTCCGGGGCCTCCCAGAGGCGACTGGGGGTGGCAGAGAGCGATCGGCCTGAGGCTTCTCCGGGGTGTGGGAGGGCCGCGTGGAGCAACCCCCCCCCACAGTTCAGGTGCTGCGGTCCCACGATGTAGTGGGACCGCAATGCTGGAACCACGAAATGGCGGGGGTCACTGTATCTCAGAAACGGGTGGACCAAAAAAATCTGAATTTTTTTTAAAACATCTCATAGTAAGGTACAAATGTACCAAAAATGAACCAAATCCATGACATCAAAGTTCCATGCATTGGTTGATTTGACAGAATTACCGACCTAGTGCTCTGGGACACTCTTTTTCTTTACCACCCAGCCCAGGCCATGTTAGTATAGGGATGAGTTAGGCTGTTTTTCATCTTGACTGTTCCTGATATTGTTGAAAAAATGGGTGCATGTTTTTAGAGGATCCCTTCTTGCTAACCATCACCTTGTCGTGTTTGGCTCACAATGTCAGGTCGGTGTACAGTCAATTATATCACACTAATTATTGAGATGGTTGGGCTGATCCTTTATCTTCTCTACAGGTTGACAGCATATGTTGTGAAGGTCTTTGCCATGGCTTCAAAACTTGTAAATACCATTACCCCAGAAATCCTCTGCGGTGGGGTGAAGTGGCTGGTCCTGGAGAGGCAAAAGCCAGACGGGGCTTTCCATGAAGTTGCCCCTGTGTCCAGTGGAACAATGACGGTATGCCTTTTCCCCCCTTGCTCTGAAGGGCATTTCTTGTGAACAACCCAAAAAGGATTTCACAGTGAAGAAAACCACAATGCAGGAATTAACTTGTAGACTACATTTTAGCTAGGGAGCCACCAGAGGCCAAAAAAAAAAAAAAAAAAAAAAAAGAGGGATGACAATATGAATAATAGATTCCAGAGCCTGGAATTTCTACCACACCTTTCTCCCTGAAAAGATGAATGTGGACCCTTATAGTTTCATTGGTGCCTCAGGAGGAATTGCTCTATTCTGAATCAATTTGTGTGTCTTTTAAAAGCCCTGTTAAATTAATAACAGCCCCTTGTTTTTGTCTTCTTTGTTTTCTAAGGCTTCTGACAGTTTGAGGCTCAAACATGGAAGTGTTTATTCCTTATGATTTACCCGTTTTCACTCCTACAGTGCTTTCCCTCAATCATGTGTGTCTCAATTCACCAGACTTGTAAATAAAACATGTGTTTGCCTTCTAACGGCTGATGTGAAAAAAAGCACAATAAATGTATGTCATGTGCAAGGAACATCAACAGCCGTGACAAACATATGTCTTTCACTTTTGTGAAATGTGACAAAGATATCATCTACAGTGGACCCTCGTATAACAAATGGTTTGTATAACATAAAAATCTGTACAACATAAAAAATTCCGGAGCTGGAGAAATTTGCTTAACAGAATCGTCTATAGGGTGAATATGTACAACATAATCAAGGGTTACTCTGTTTTCAATGCATTCCTATGGGAAATTTGTATAAAGGAAAATTTGCTTAACAATTTCATTTGGAACAAATTAATTCCTTTATACAAGTTACCACTGTACTTTGACCTTTATATGGTCTTGTTTGCTTTTCTTTTTTTCATACTGCATCCCTTTTTATAGCACCAGAGCTGTGACTGCCTTTGGGACTTTAACATTACATATGTAAATACTGTTTTCTTCCCTTCTTTATTTTTTTTCCCTAGGGAGGTTATAATAAAGGTGAGGCTTCTGAACCAGAGGTGGCACTGACAGCTTTTGTCCTTGTTGCACTGCTGGAGACCAAAGATCATTGCCAAAATCGCATCAACGTAAGCAGCCATGTATTAAAATGACAGGACGATCACATTCTCACATTTTTTTTCCTCCATGGCAAGGTTCTTGTTTCTTCCTGTGCAGCAGTAAGCCTAATGCCAGCCTTCAGGATTTAAGAGAGCCCAGCCCATTACATACTTCTCTTCCTAATGGCATGAGTGATTTTAACCTGTTACTTATATATACTCTTAGCACAGAATTTGGAATAAAGTAGGAGAGAGAGAGGAGAGAAGTTAAGCTAAAGAGAGATTGGGCAGGGTGTGAAACTGGCTGAAAATGTTCAGAGACTTCAGTGGCTTCATTTCCTATTTTCTTGATTTTTTTTTTCTGGGAGATTTTGAGGAGAGAGAATTAATAGCCATGAATGTGTAACAACTGGAAACTGCATGCTACGAAGTCAGAAGTTAGTTTATTCCAAGCCAGCTAAAGCCACCCCCTTCATTTCACCATTTTGCAAAATATGAGGGCAATTTTGGCACAGAATTTCCTTAAAATTTTAAACAGGGCAACCGCGGGACATTTTAAAAAATCAGTTCTTTTCCTCAGTAAGCATCTGCCACTTGCTACAGACATCTAGTAAGGTCCCTCTGCCTTTTGAAGGTAAAATTAGGTGTTAGGGATGGTCATTTTGTTGTTTCGTTAGCTAACAAAGAGAAATGAAATGAAATGAAACAAGGAAGCAGCATTTCATTACAGACGAAATGAAACAGGTTTTTTTTTCATTGAAATGAACTGTTTCGTTCCTTCTGTAAAACGGGTCCCTTACCTGCTAGGCTCAAAGGCCTTGTTACTTCCACCGCTGCTGCTGAAGAGCTGCAGCAGTGGCTGGGAAGGATGAGCAAGGCTGTTGATGAGGAACCTGGCTAGGAATAGTGAGCGGGCCCAGTGGGAGGGCCTTTTTGCCCTGCCACCACTGAAGCTGCCAGCCGACCCAAGAGCCCGGGGGGAGGTAAGAATGGGGCCCCAGAGCAGCAGGAAGGGGTGAGCTGCCCCAGAAGGGGCTTTCCACCCCCCACAATTCATTTTGTAAAAATATCATTTTGTACGAATTTTTTTGAAAAACAATTGTACAAAAAGGAACGAAACGAAATGCAATATTTCCGTTTCAATGCCCATCCCTATAGGGCATTGCAGGGAACGTAGATTTCTTATGATTACCCTGGTTCCTTACTCACAACAGAGGTCACTTCAGATTCTCTGAGAACTTGCCTGACTAAACGGACTTGCAAGTTAACCTCTTGTTGACCTTCCAGTGGCCAGCACTTATAAATGCATGGCTCATCGGAGTTGAAAATAGTGCTAGAATATGCTGATATTTGTTACCATTTGAGGAACATATAAAAAGAACATGCTCAGTGTACTGTTTAGTTAGACTCTGAAATGTGGGTGGCAGGACTATCTGAGAAAGATCTTTTTACCCAGAATCCAATTGAATATTTGCACATATGTAAAAGTAATAGTGTAACTTGGAGCAGCAAATAAGTGCTACTTAACAAGTTTCTACTTGGCATGCATCTAGGAATTCAATTTGAATTATGTCACTTAGTGTCTGTTTGATGCTCTGGCTTATGCCATTGTGCTTACAGAGGTATAAATATTCAACAGGACTCTGGCCATTAGCTTTTTGGTCTATGCTTTTGAATACTCATTTATTTACTTACTTAAAGGTAAAGGTAAAGGTAAAGGCTCCCCCCCGTACATGCATGCAAGTCGTATCCGACTCTAGGGGTGGTGCTCATATCTGTATTCAAGCCAAAGAGCCAGTGTTGTGCAAATCCATGGCCATGTGGCCATCATGGCTGCAAGGAAACACTGTTTTACCTTCCTGCTTTTTACAGCAGTACCTGCTTATCTACTTGCATTTACATGCTTTCGAACTGTTAGGTTGGCAGGAGCTGGGGTGAACAGCGGGAGCTCACTCCGCTGCGCGGCCCCTTAGATTCGAACCGTTGAGCTTCTGACATTGCAGCTGACAGTTTTCAGTGCTCTAGCCCACTGAGCTACCATGCCCTATCTACTTCCCTACATGTTGTTTAATTGGTTTTTAGAATTGGCATTCCCATTTTGAGAGCTAGAAGTTGGGACATTCAATATGCTTGTAAACAGACTGATATTTCAAATCAGCTAGCGCTGAGAATGCTTTCCGAGATGGCTGAGATTCAGCGGCCTGCTGTTGGAATCCCCATTTGTTTCCAGGGTGTTTTGCTTGTATATTTGTCAGCCATGGAGAGACACCCTTAATAATAATAATAATAATAATAATAATAATAATAATAATAATAATAATAATAATAATAATAATAATAATAATAATAATAATAATAATAATAATAATAAATGTACCACCAAGGGAATCCCAATTTATGGTACTCCTTTCAGGGTTTTCCAGATAGAGAATATTCAGAAGAGGTTTAACATTCCCTCCTAAGGGCACTGGGACTGTGCATTTTGCCCAAGACCAGACAGACTCTTTCCAGATTCAAAATACCTAACTCACTGAGCTATAAAGCCAGCAAAGCCACCCTTAGTTTTCAGATATTTGATATTTGAAGGGTGCTGAACCAAGCAGAGCATTTCCAGGAGTGAGGCTTCCAGGCACAGCACCAATGGGTAATGCCTGAAAAAATATATTCCAACCATTCCTAACGTATATGTACTTTTCTCTCTCCTCTTTTCAATACAGATTCTGGACAGCAGCATCAACAAAACTGCTGCCTATTTATCCGGAAAGTATGAGACATTGCAAAGGCCTTACACTGTAGCTCTCACAGCCTATGCTTTGGCCCTAGCAGGGAAGCTAAATGATGACTGGTTTCTCATGGCAGCATCAACAGGTACATTTATACCAAAGGACTAGATGATAAATCTGCAGGCTGTTTGTGTCAGAAATGAAAGGGATTAGTAATAAGAATGAACTGGGGAGAAGGAAGAGTGAGTATATATCTTAGTTACTACATGGGCATCAGGTATTTATCTCCTTCTGTGTGCGTTTTTACATAGTGCTGCCAGCTGTACAGGAAGACAGTGCAATGTTCTTTGAGGTCTTTATGAATCACACATATGGTACATGCACAAAACCAAATCAGAGCCTTCCAGAGATTCTGTGTAATACAAAGAAGACACTTTAAAAGACCCTCCTCCCTCTGTATGTTGGGACACCTAACAGTCACATCTCAGTTTCTGTCAGCCACTGCTAAGCAAACTTTGTCAATTCTTCCTTAGAGCTTGTAAACCAGTGCTTTCCCACCTCTCTTCCCCCTCCCCTTGATATTGCTCCCATAAGTCCTAGTAGTACATATATTTCCTTCCTCATTTCCACATCCCCTACTTTTTAAATATTCCATTGGCTTCTTAATTTTCTTAATTGTTTATAGAGACCTTCCTGCCATTCAGTGGCCCCTGTGGCTCCTTTTAAATTCTATATGTGGAGTGTTGAAAAAAGATAACCCTCACGGATGGTTATTCCAAGTGTCTTTATTGCCAGACCCACATCTGCTCTCACTGCTAAAACCTTGCCAAGATGGTTCTAAAGAACCTGCAGTTTCAGTCTTTAGGAGAAATCCCTCAAGGCCATCTGATCACTGTTTGAACAACTTTCATCTCCACTGTCGCTGTGTAAAACAATCTCTTAAAAAGTTTTAATGGAAAGGGTTATAGCCAAGTTGCCTAAGCAGAATCTTGACAAACAATGACCTAAAGATGCAGACACAGTGACTCAAATCCATCACTGTACGACCTGCTCCCAAGTCTCAAGTTCCACTAACACCTGCTGCTAAAGCCTAATCAGTTTCAATCCCTTTGGTATCAAAGAATTGCAAATTTAC